>JAWPHD010001761.1:0-295982 GCA_037043455.1 Cyrtodaria siliqua
GAGCTAAGCGTGCAATATTCTACGATATTGCACGCATTGATATTGCACGGGAACTTTTGCTCGTGCTTGCTAAGAGCCGCGAAATAGAAATAAGGAACTACTTTCAAATAAAAATAACGGAATCCTTCCTATAGTGTCAACACAAAAATACGAGTTTTTTTACAACCTTTTATGGCAAAAATGGATAAAATAATTCAAATGGTCACTCACCCACTGTTTTTAACGTTATCGAATGGTAAACAAACTTCAGAAAATTCCTTGATGTTTTTAATGACGTCATCCGACGTTGACGTCGTTTTCGCGCAAAATAATCATACACACAAAATAAAACTGAATGGCAAGATAGGAATTCCATCAAAAGCTATAAAAAATAACACAAATACAATGAAAAGTAATAGTCATACAATTAACATTGATCAAAAACAATATGAAAGTATACAATAAAAAGGTTATTGAATTTGTATGGCTAAATATTACTTGGAACTCGTTGTTTTGGCGCAGGACGACTCGCAAGCTCGTCGTCCTTTGCCAAAACAACTCGTTCCAAGTAATATTTAGCCATACAAATGCAATAACCTATAATATTCGCCCATATTGACGTGATCATATTGACGCGTTGTAAAATTGTTGTACTATTTTGCATACTCGTTAAAGATTGGTGCAATGCGCAGTTCATGTCATAGCAAGTTAGATGTAAATTAAATGTTAAAGCCTATTGCTTTGTTCTAAATATTCGTTTTTATATTAAAATGCGTATGTAATAAAACAAAGGTTATTCACTCGCTCTTCCAAGTATACATATTATGCTCCTAAAGTCGCGCAATATTATTACGCGAAAGAACGCATGCCAATCCCAATACAAATCTAATAACCTATACATATTCGATGTAGGTATGAGTCATTTAACAAGCATTCAAAATTGACATGTATATTGAGTTTTCATATTTGTTTGAATGAGTATGTGGCTACCTACTTGAACAACAGGTTCTGCCAATGTATCCTGCATCACAGGCGCAGGTAAATGTTCGATCACCGTCGATACACGTACCATGCTTGCAAGGGTTTGGGTCACATTCATTTTCGGGATCTGAAAAAAGTATGAAACAATGGTTGCTATTACATGCTTGATAATAAAAACGGTTGCATGTTGTTTATATTATTTTTTGGCATATTATCAATAAAATGTTTGTGAAATCTGAAACACTATTAACCCTTTTTGTAGTATTATCAATTAACACATTTAACTCTTAAACATCATCTGAACATTTCTTGATAGTTTCGGAGATGAACATATATTGAAAACCGCTACTAAGTTGTATGTAAAACTAAATATTACTTGCATGACGTATATACTACTTTTACCACTGCGCGACTGCAGGGGCGTTTAGGTAAATCTGAATTGTATAGCTGCACTGTAACACCGTATGCTCATTCCGTATATAGCTCACCAGTGAGCTATATACGGAGCAATGTCTCCAAATAAAGCTGAAGGTGAGCTATATACGGAGCTCGTCTCCGCATAAAGATCACGATAAGCTATATACGGAGGGCATGTGCCTTGATTCCGAATAAAGCTTACTCTTTTAAAAACTGAAAATGTTTTAAGTCCTGTTCCAATTATACTCATATTTCGTACTTGTATGATTATGATACATGAAAGTCGAAATATATGATGAAAGTATAGTTTAAGATATATGACTTGTAACGACAAGATCCTCATCTTTCCAGGAAATATATAAAAGTATATTAAAGATAGCACTACATAATAAAAATATCTACGTAAAGATATTTAATCGAACTTTGCTATTAAT
Organism: Cyrtodaria siliqua; assembly: GCA_037043455.1. Classification (NCBI taxonomy): domain Eukaryota; kingdom Metazoa; phylum Mollusca; class Bivalvia; order Adapedonta; family Hiatellidae; genus Cyrtodaria; species Cyrtodaria siliqua. The sequence goes on from JAWPHD010001761.1 coordinate 1,812, forward strand.
TACGATCTTCCAAAAATTACCATCTTCCAGGAATATATAAAAGTATATTAAAGATAGCACTACATAATAAAAAATATCTACGTAAAGATATTTATTCGAACTTTGCTATTAATTACGATCTTCCAAAAATTACCATTTCGGCAACCCTTACCTACTTAGGACGAACAGACAGGCGGACCGACACTTGTACTTCAGCACAAGTGTTTCGCTACATACAATATATTAAAAATAATATATATCCGCAATGTGTCTGTACTTACGTTGAAAGTATGCCTAAAATCTACTTTGAAGAACGCAAAATGAGCAGGAAAATGTCCTATTTCAACGCAGTAGTCGTAGTAGAAGTAGTAGTGGTCGTAGAAGTAGTGGTAGTCGTATCGGTAGAAGTAGTAGTGGTTGTGCTGTTAGTAGTATTTGTAATAGTAGCAGTCGTAGTAACAGTGGTAGTTATAATGGTAGTTGTAGTAGTAGTGACAGTAGCAGCAGCAGAAGCAGCAGCAGCTGCAGCAGTAGCAGTAGTAGTAGTAGTAGTAGTAACAAGGGTAGACGCCATGTAACCAGCAACATAATTTATGCAATTATCTGTTATTGTGCGCTCCTATTTTAACTAATTTTGTATTTAGATGATCAAAAGCTAAAAACGGAATGACCATGCCTTTTCACCGTATAAAGCTTACTTTGGTGTGAGCTATATACGTAGAAAATGTGAGCTTACTGGTGAGATATACGGAATGAGCTATATACGGTGTTACACTGCACAACTATTGCCAGATAATTGATAAATACATTTACCTGTGGATTAATTTACCTGTTCACAGTTTTCTACGTCATCAAATAAAATCGTATTCTCGCTTTTCACAGATATTGCAGTGTGTGAATTGTAAATGTATATTGTTGTCTATTGATTTCGATTTAAATAAGCATAAACATGTTCATGAAACAAAACATGGCCGGACAACTTTAACTACTGGTACACGTTATTTTGGATTTCGTAATGCCTATTAGTAACTATATTTTGTTTGAGAAATCGAAAATAGTATTAAACTTGTATACATATGGTAACAACTCCCTTCCCCAGATATCAGTGCCATCTTAAGCAATATACGTAGTAGTCTACCCTAGCAATTTATGATTTCGCTGTGAATCTAATTCGCCGCGGAGACTTTGTTGTTTTTTGTACGGGATCTAAATAAGCTTAGTGGACATTGTGGCGTGTTTGATCTGAAACACAGTTAGAGGGCATGTGTTGTGTGCACTTAGTCTTATCATGGATTGGAAATAACTTAACTAAGAAAATAAGTCTTACTTTTTTGAAATCGGTCAAATATTTTAGAAGTTATGGTATTAAAAAATAGCAATTTTAACATTCTGAATATTCTCTAGATTTTTAAAAAAAAGAATAGATAGCATGGGATATTTGTTTAGTTTCCTTTACTTCTATATTAGCATGGTTTTACTAAATACGCATATGTTCATTCAATAACAATTCAAACATAAAATAACTTTGTCTTTCAGAAGATTATATTTGGTAGTTGTTGGCAGGTTTTCAATTAATCTTGTTTATTATTTCATTACAACCTACATCACACATTTTTGAAAATTAAAGTTTTAATTGAGGTTAATTTCCTATTTCTCAATTCTTACATTTGTTGGCTTAAGGTACATAACACTTACAAAAAACAGCACACACTACTCTTTTAAAAACTGAAAATGTTTTAAGTCCTGTTCCAATTATACTCATATTTCGTACTTGTATGATTATGATACATGAAAGTCGAAATATATGATGAAAGTATAGTTTAAGATATATGACTTGTAACGACAAGATCCTCATCTTTCCAGGAAATATATAAAAGTATATTAAAGATAGCACTACATAATAAAAATATCTACGTAAAGATATTTAATCGAACTTTGCTATTAATTACGATCTTCCAAAAATTACATCTTCCAGGAATATATAAAAGTATATTAAAGATAGCACTACATAATAAAAAATATCTACGTAAAGATATTTATTCGAACTTTGCTATTAATTACGATCTTCCAAAAATTACCATTTCGGCAACCCTTACCTACTTAGGACGAACAGACAGGCGGACCGACACTTGTACTTCAGCACAAGTGTTTCGCTACATACAATATATTAAAAATAATATATATCCGCAATGTGTCTGTACTTACGTTGAAAGTATGCCTAAAATCTACTTTGAAGAACGCAAAATGAGCAGGAAAATGTCCTATTTCAACGCAGTAGTCGTAGTAGAAGTAGTAGTGGTCGTAGAAGTAGTGGTAGTCGTATCGGTAGAAGTAGTAGTGGTTGTGCTGTTAGTAGTATTTGTAATAGTAGCAGTCGTAGTAACAGTGGTAGTTATAATGGTAGTTGTAGTAGTAGTGACAGTAGCAGCAGCAGAAGCAGCAGCAGCTGCAGCAGTAGCAGTAGTAGTAGTAGTAGTAGTAACAAGGGTAGACGCCATGTAACCAGCAACATAATTTATGCAATTATCTGTTATTGTGCGCTCCTATTTTAACTAATTTTGTATTTAGATGATCAAAAGCTAAAAACGGAATGACCATGCCTTTTCACCGTATAAAGCTTACTTTGGTGTGAGCTATATACGTAGAAAATGTGAGCTTACTGGTGAGATATACGGAATGAGCTATATACGGTGCTACACTGCACAACTATTGCCAGATAATTGATAAATACATTTACCTGTGGATTAATTTACCTGTTCACAGTTTTCTACGTCATCAAATAAAATCGTATTCTCGCTTTTCACAGATATTGCAGTGTGTGAATTGTAAATGTATATTGTTGTCTATTGATTTCGATTTAAATAAGCATAAACATGTTCATGAAACAAAACATGGCCGGACAACTTTAACTACTGGTACACGTTATTTTGGATTTCGTAATGCCTATTAGTAACTATATTTTGTTTGAGAAATCGAAAATAGTATTAAACTTGTATACATATGGTAACAACTCCCTTCCCCAGATATCAGTGCCATCTTAAGCAATATACGTAGTAGTCTACCCTAGCAATTTATGATTTCGCTGTGAATCTAATTCGCCGCGGAGACTTTGTTGTTTTTTGTACGGGATCTAAATAAGCTTAGTGGACATTGTGGCGTGTTTGATCTGAAACACAGTTAGAGGGCATGTGTTGTGTGCACTTAGTCTTATCATGGATTGGAAATAACTTAACTAAGAAAATAAGTCTTACTTTTTTGAAATCGGTCAAATATTTTAGAAGTTATGGTATTAAAAAATAGCAATTTTAACATTCTGAATATTCTCTAGATTTTTAAAAAAAAGAATAGATAGCATGGGATATTTGTTTAGTTTCCTTTACTTCTATATTAGCATGGTTTTACTAAATACGCATATGTTCATTCAATAACAATTCAAACATAAAATAACTTTGTCTTTCAGAAGATTATATTTGGTAGTTGTTGGCAGGTTTTCAATTAATCTTGTTTATTATTTCATTACAACCTACATCACACATTTTTGAAAATTAAAGTTTTAATTGAGGTTAATTTCCTATTTCTCAATTCTTACATTTGTTGGCTTAAGGTACATAACACTTACAAAAAACAGCACACACTGTGTACAACTATTTAGCTATAACTGCATTTTGCCTATGTAAAAACAGACAGTACGAAGAGATGAAATTGTATAAAGTTAATTAATATGAAATATCTCAATTTGCCGAGATGCCCTTTTAACTGTCATGTTGCATGTAGTATATAGAGGATCTTAAACGAGTTCCCATTTCATATAAGATTTATGAAACGAGTGAAAATAATTCATAACGAGTTTCATAAATCTTATATGGAATGGGAACGAGTTTAAGATCGTTTTTATCACATAACATTGCAATCAAATTAGTAAAAATTAATTCAAATGGACATAGAACCGCCACGAGGTCAGATACACTTTAGCGCCAAAACGTCATAAAATATGTGACTTCGTAACGTCGCGTCTCACACATAACGTTGCGTATAAAAGAATTCGTGTTATTCCTGTTTACAAAATAGCAGTTTACGCCAACTTTTTAACAAACCAACAACAATGTTTTGTATAACGTGTATTATTTGTATAAGCTGTCACAAATAATCAGTTTATGACTCAGATATGGGTGAATTTGTAATAAATAAAATAGTTTCAGTTAATAAACTTGCGTAGTGTTACAGGTTTAACTCAACCAATCAAAATCGTTCCAGGTGGTATTACACGTGTGTCATACTATAGGTTATACAAATTCAATAACCTTTTTATTGTATGCTTTCATATTGTTTTTGATCAATGTTAATTGTATGACTATTACTTTTCATCGTATTTGTGTTATTTTTATAGCTTTTGATAGAATTCCTATCTTGCCATTCAGTTTCATTTTGTGTGGATGATTATTTTGCGCGAAAACGACGTCGACGTCGGATGGCGTCATTACAAACATCAAGGGATTTTCTGAAGTTTGTTTACCATTCAATAACGTTAAAAACAGTGGGTGAGTGACCATTTGAATTATTTTATCAATTTTTGCCATAAAAGGTTGAAAAAAAACTCGTATTTTTTTGTTGACACTATAGGAAAGATTCCGTTATTTTTATTTGAAAGTAGTTCCTTATTTATATTTCGCGGCTCTTAGCAAGCACGAGCAAAAGTTCCCGTGCAATATCAATGCGTGCAATATCGTAGAATATTGCACGCTTAGCTCAATGCAAACTAAACGGGACAATATGAAAGTATACAATAAAATAGAATATTAAATGAGTGTTCGACACTGCTAACAAGGGACGTTATGTGATAAATACATGTAATATACACTAGACAAGTAATGAAAATCACTCACCAAAACACCTAATAGCAGGCATGGTGCTTATGGCAACACCAACAAATAACACAAAGACATGCATTATGTTTCTTTCTTCTTTAGCACTTTCTGAAGAGAAGTTTCTGTAAATATCAAATAAAAGAAACAGTACGAGGCTACAGTGGGTTTGTAAAAACTCGCAGTTCTTGAAATCTGTTTCAAATAATTTTATAATATTTACTGATATACTAGTGGTAATGCAAACCTTTATTGTCTTATAATTTAATTTAATTGATTTATTAAAGTGTGATAACTATTAAAAATGTCCACGTAATATTTGAACGGCCCTCGTATGTTAACAAAAATGGCAAAAACATAACCACAACTGGCGCTTAATTCTTGACGTTACGTTTGTTAATGTTTTTTGTATTGTAAACGCTTTAAGGATGTTGGTTGGGCAAGTTTTGAAATTTTCAATTCTGAGGATTTTATTTTTTAAATCACAGTTTTATTTGACAACCGATTTGTTTCAATCTTTGCATTCTGGTAGATATGGATATAATGTAGAATTTAAGAAGGTTACATGTCAAATTTTAATAAACATTTTTTTCATATTTTCTTCCGTCATTTGTGATCATTTTGTTTGTTGTCAGGCGAGTAGGAAGTCACAAAGAACGTACTCAGTGACTTAAAACATTTCAAAACTTAACTAATGTTATAAAGAGCGAGTAGTAAATTGTAGAATAATACGCCACGGTGGTTTCACTGACAAATATTATGTAAACTGCACATAAGAACATCCGTGTAATATAACCCGAAATGGCAGAAGTAGAACTGTCTAAATTACTGTTACTTTCTAGTCTAAGTATTTCTTAAAAAAACAAAACACTTTCATAACTAAGTTATAATAGTGTCACAGATACGTTGTATCAGTCTGTATTTGACAATCATTCATATTCCGCCAACTATTTTTTAATAAGATTCCTGCGTAAACATTTTGAGAATATACATACACATATCATTTAAAATATCTTACATTTTCGTTTTGCCAAAATCAAAGTTAAATTGTTAAATTACCTTTTGTGAGACACTGTTATAATTCTTGACCACAGTTACACGTTCTCAAACAGGCCGTCCGATCAGCGTGATTGTCTGGAATAGAACTGGTTGTCGAACAGTCCGATCAGCAGAGAGTCTTTAATGAAAGTGGTTGCCGGTCAGTCCAATCAGCAAACAGTCTTGCGGCTGAACGTTTTAATTAACCCATGCAGGTGTTTGTTTTAATAATACATTGTTAAAACAACAACAGCCTGGCAGATGTTCCCTATGAGTAAATTAATATTTGGATGACCGTTAATGATACGAATCTATCTAACACCTATTAATTAGGCATTTGATGTTATACCGATATCCGATTCTATAGAACAGGTCATTTAAACGTTAAGTCCATTATTAAGGTTGCAGCCTTAAGGTAGTAAGTAACCTTACAGACAGATGACCTATACGATGACACATTGATTGCTAATTAGTATCACCGTCTGTACCGCTTGATGATTTTAATTATTTACAATTCGCGTGTGTTTCTAACTTTAACAAGCCGCTGGTTGAATTTATTTCATTTAGTCCGTAATTAATATTTATAGCAGATGTTCTTCTGAGTTAATATAATTCCGTGAGGGTAAGTCTTTGGAAACACATTGATACATACACCAGTTGAGGTAAGTTGTGTGTCTGACACATATGAGCTATAGTTCTTATTTTTTTTTAAATACTCTGTAAATTGTTATAAAGATATATCGATGAAATTAAAATTTCTTTGTTTTACCGAAAACAACAAAGGTTCTACGGGTTTGTAGAAATATTCGAGTACAGCGAATATCAAATATTAAACTTAGCACATTGATTTATTAATCTACTATCATTTGTACTTTAAAACTTGCTTTTATATAATTAAATAAAATAAAAATAAATTTGAAATATACACTTATACAGTAGGTTTAAATATATCATTGGTAGAATGTAATAAACAATCAGTAAGGTTCAAAAACATTTTACTGTGGAAAACTAAAGTTATTATATAAACTAAATTAAGTTTGCATTGTGGGATATTCGGCAATAATAATGATATGATAGCATAATGACGTTAAGCGGTCCAATTATCCAGCTTTATCCCTCAAGTTTTATATATTGAAATGTAATTCAAATGTTGTACATTTTTAGCTGTGAGAGCGTATTCACTGAATATTTTTATTTAGCATAAAATTTGCATTACTGGCATTTATTTGGCATACGAATCTTATAAGTGGTCTCATTTCAAGATAAAATAGGGTATTACTATGATACAAGGAGTATTGATCTAAACGACAATTACGAGGGCTGTTCAAAAATAATACGTAGACTTTTTCGATATTGCACTCATTTATTGACGTAAATCTTTAAGATTCATATATGTTGTAATCCAACTCATAAGCAATCAAACGACTTAAACAAAAAAACGATATCATGTCTAGTTACGTTGAAATGAATCATAGAATAGGGCGAGAAACGCATCTACGGAGCAGTCCAAAATGTGACGGCTGTATTTCTTAACTGCATTTCGGAAATGGCTACATAAAAGGAAAATCGTAGGCAAAACTACACACAACTAAAGTAGCATTGTCACTGGTATTCCAAAATTACAATATGAAATTCTATGAATATTGAACAAGGAGAACTATGATAAATATAAATAAGTAGACGAACACTTCCTCGCTTTTAAGTTTAAATTGACGACCTCAGAAAAAGTGATATAATTATAAAACATGAATTTTCAACAATGCTGTAACATATTTATTTAATGCAAACCATGAATAATACACTAATTTAATTAAATAACAAATACGTCTGTTATTTCTAGCATTTGTCATCATTTATAACGTTAGGTTGGTTTTCACGGTGACGCCATAGCACACAAATGACGTGCTCCGTGGCGGCTACAGTGTGGTTGTTAAAACTCGTATTTCTTGAAATCTGTTTCAAATAATTGTATAATATATACTGATATGAAAGTCAAAAGGTAAACATTTATTGCTATATAATTTAATTTACTTGATTTATGAAAGTGTAATAACTATTAAAAATGTCCACGTAATATTTGAACGGCCTTCGTATAATATTATATTGGATATTATCTAGATAGAAACAGAATTTTGTTTAATTCACTGTTAGCAAAATTAAACATTACTAATTTATCTCATCTGCAAAATAAAGCAATTCATTGACTTTCAGACAATGATGTTTACGACGCCCGGTCATTTGCTTGTATTCTGTGCTCTCCTGTTGATGGTAGACTGCGGCCAGGTTTGTTATATTTGGTTACGTAGGAAATGTCATTAATGTGTTATTTTAGAACGACTATCAAGAAAATGCTAACATATTATATAGTTCACAAACATTGCTGACCTGCACGCTAAACGTTTATTCACTCATTGCTTTAATATAGATACTGTTGACCATGGGGTTCATAATTATATGAAACGTAATTTTAGTATAAATTGAGCATGTGTAGCCGAAATAAAATACAATATTATAATACATTGAGAACTATGTAACAGTTGTCCACAGTGTGACATAATTGTTTCTTACGGTTTAAATAAAAACGTGGGGATATTTCTATTCGTTTTCTTTTTTTCTTTTTTCCTTATTAAATTAATTAATTGATATCTTCATTTTAAGCATCTTTTTATATCTTGCATGTTTATATATCTTACATAATCATATTGTACAAATAAAAACTTCGTTACTAAAATATAATTGTCTTGTTAAAGCTACTATAGCTGTATATAAGGCTATTGGGCGTGTACCTAAAGTCAATGGGAGGGGTTTTACGCTTGATTTACTACCAAATTCAAGCAAAGTTAAGGATGGCCGTAAACCCGTATATATGGGGAGAACTTTATAGTATAACATCATTTTTAATCCACCGTTCGTTGTAGCAACACTGATATCAATAAACTTCACTGTCCTAATCATTAAAAAATAGTTCGTTCAACATGCGATTCAAATTCTATACATCCGAATTGACAATCCGTATACCTTACAATTAGGCCACAAATCCTCCTGATAACCTATATTTCATTTTAACTATATATTTGTTTGATATTGGACTTGGATTTATTTGTCAACGTTATTTCAACAAAACATACACAGTATATGTTCAATGTATGCACTTCTTATGTTGGAATATGTAATCTATATTTTCTGGAGCGGTTTTTCGTAATATACAAAGTATAAAGTCTACAATGCTAACAGTATATCGATAAAAATGACGCTATTTATCAACTGACAATATAGCCCAGTGTTAAAGAACATGGGTTGCCAATCTGAAAGTAATGCGCCCGAATGCCACATAGGCTATACTATTTCCAGTGAATGATGTGCATTTTTGATGTTGGTTTGTTGATCAGAGGTAAATAAATGAAAAGGGTTCGCTATATAGCTGCATTATACGCGGGTTTCCATCTATGTTTCACTTGCTTAAATTTGATAGTAAACCAAGCATAAAACCTCTCACATTTGTTTTAGGAACACGCCCACTAACCATATCTATAGCTATTGTAGCTTTAAGTCACTTTCCTTGATAAACGAATTTTAATTATTCTACTACGCATTGCATATTCTGTTGCAGTCCAGTACATCGAATGTTCATGCATAAAATTGAAAGTTGGGTATGATAAGCGTATTACGGATCTTAATAACTCTGAGAAGTGCTATATGATCAGGGAAACGATTTAAATGTATAAATTAGCCACGAACAAATTATCATATGCTCGTTATGCTGCTAATTAAGTATATCACAAAAGGTAAATTGTAACAAATACTGTAGCCAATACACATAATACGGTTTTAATCACTTCCTCATGCGGCATGTAAATTATGACCTCATCAAGCATTGCTGAACTTCGGGCATGAGCAATAACGTTATGCTAGTGTAGCTTTAAATGCGGTTAAGACGCATGCTTTCCAAATACCCGTCGTACATACACAATCTAAATATTTCAGTAGTAACTTGTTTAATAACTATCAATTTTTAAAATACCATATTTTTTGGAAGGTACTGTATTAAAAAAACACAATATTTATGGATGAAATTCTGATATAAAATGCTTTAAATATGCAATTTTAATGCATAATAAGAAAAACTAATAAACATGCAGATATTGTTAATGGGGTTTGTGAATAATAAAACAATACCAATGGAAGACATTTGGTTTGGTTTGATGCGTATCATTGTTCAAACAGACACAGTGGTTGTTATTTGTCACTTTATACAAGTTATTTGCAAATGGTGAATTTGTATTTGCGGTATCTAAAGTCTGGTACAACAGAGGAAAACGAAAATATCATTGAACATATTAGTATATCACGGCTGGTAATCAATGGAGTTATCTCCGTTTGGAGGTATATGGAAAAAAAATGCTCCACTTCCGAGGTAGTTCCTGCTCAAAAATTAAAGGTAACAAGGTCGGTATACTTTACTGTTTCTTCTTTATATGTTTGATTTGCCTTGATATGAAAAACCCGGGAATGCATGTCCGTGTGGTTATGTTTAGGCTTAGCACACGGCCCTTATTTGTTCGCGCAAGATTCCTACTTTAAACCCAGGGACATTAAGCCCATTCGGACAAAGCAATATTTTCTTAAAGAATCTTGGCCGTCGAGTTTGTTTTCATATTTATTCCTATTTTACGCTATATATCGACATGAACACATGAACTATCAACCAGCTGGTGTCTGTATAATGCCTCTTAACAAAAGAACAACACGGAGAACGTTTTAGGGGGAGAAATACATTATTTTTTAAAAGGTATTATCTATTAAAAAAACTAAATAACGAAAGAATAGTAAAGCATATCGACTTTGTTTACCTAATTTTTTGGCGTTGGAACTATCTGAGAAGTGGCATTGGAAAACATTTCCATATGGCTCCAAACGGAGATGGCTCTACTGATTACCAGTCGTGTATATATTAGTAAAATAACGACAATGTGTTTATGATAGTTATTTACCATTCGTAGTTGAACTTAGTATGAACTAAACGTTCATAAATTAAAGTCTTTTAAGTACATTCACGCAAATTATACGACAAAATAACCAACTGTTTGATTTTTTCATGACAACAAAAGGAAGGCATGTCTGATGCTGTTCCAATGGATCGGGGACACCAGAACGGTCGAGAAAAAATGATCAACTATAGAAAACAGGTAACTGATTGTATTGGTTCATCCGGAAATAGAGATTAAAATAAAATAAAAAACAACGGCAAACAAATAAACGTGCAATACAAAATCTCTCAATCTCCATAACAATATTCATTGGAATCCGGGCAATTTTCATGCACGGGCGGGCACCTGGGTAGAACCACCGACGTTCCGCAAGCCTGCTGGATAGCTTCCTCACATAAAGATTCTATACAAGAGTGAAAAAGCAACAACGGCAAACCAAATCGTGAAGTGGCAAAACGGCAAATAGTTATAGGAATTAGGTAAAAACGCCCTATATGACAACCCCTCGTGTCTATATTCATCATCATAAACATGCATCACCGTAAATTCTTACAGCGTCAAAAAGCTGATCTTCAAGAAAAGTCTATGGACCATGGAGGTGAACCTGAGAGGATTGCCATGGAAGTGGAGTTTATGAATTGGAAGAAAGGTTCGTTCAAAAATCCGATTATCGTACAAGTGTTTGTGTTTGTGATCTTTTATTCATCTCTTAATTTGTTCTTTGTTTTTGTGTGTGTGTTTGTGCTTGAATGCTGCTTTTCCTGTTCGATTTTTATATCTATATTTTCTTGCTATCGTGGCAGCGAGTTTATTCATAGGATAACATTTAGGTCTGCTATTGTAATGTCGTAAGAAGACTGATTAAAGCTTTTGTGGATTCAATGTTTTTAGATAAACGGCCGCATGTACATGTATTATTATTATTAAAACGGCAATGTATTTTAGTATGTAGGTCTTAAAAGGGATATATCAGGGCCCGTAATCATAAAGCATCTAAAGTAGAAAATATTACTTAGATCAGAATTTAATATTTTTACATATTTTCAAATGTCCTCATTAACTTCTCGGCGACACTAAAGGGCGTCTATTTAATATAGATATACAGCTGTGGGTTTTATCATTGGAAATAACTACCATTGAGGCTAATACATCTCTGTAGTATGTTCGGTTAAATTTCCTTTGATGAATGCATAGCATTAACCCGTTTAATTCAAGATAAACAAAGGGGCGGCGCTTTACCATACTGTAATTTCCGATAATGGAATTTAGAGTACGGACATCGTCCTTAAGTACACCATACTTTAAAACAGATCTGTCTCAGCTCGTTGGTTATTTAAATGAGACCGGACTCTATATATTATTTAGCGCAATTTAAATTACATTCAGGTTCTGTAAGTGCTGATTACTGATACTTTTAAGTCATTTAAGGGGGAATTGACCTATTCTAAAATTTAAGGGTACGCATATGAGCTATATATATTTGTAAATTTGAAGATATTTTCGATTTGAATATGAATTTTGTTTTGTCGTCATGTTAACAAGTTTTTAATAATAACGTCTCAAATATGGCTATGTTTGACATTTTTGATGAGACCTTTTATCTGATATATAAATTATATCATTTAAATTAAGCTATAAAATATTGGTTTTGGAATTTCCTATTTCTTTCACAGCTATTTTACCGTGGAATTTTAAGAAAAAGTGAAGCCATTTCTTTTAAATGACTTCATAAAAAATTGCAAAATTTTAGTATGATTTAGAGAATTTAATTTCGTATCGGAATACAAAAAAAACTTTGATGGTCATCGGAATATTTTTTTCAGTATACTTATTTTATTGATCCCAAACCCCTTCGGAAAAAAATGACGTCTCTGTCGATGTTGTGTCATTAAGATAACGACGTCGACGGTGTATATATTTAAGGTACATTGTATATGTTGGTGATATATCAATACTTAATTTGAAATAATCAGCTGTCCATATTAATAGTGATAGTAACCTGCTAGACAGACTGTACATGTTATTCAACATAAATTTTTAAATTTTAGCAAAGATTTAATTAGCAAAGTGTGTTCCTGCTGTCAGCTTCGCACGAAGCGAAGCCCTGAACAGTATAGTACACATATTGAAATAAGCTTCTCGAAATTAAGCCTCACGTATCTTCAAACAATTTCATATTTTGCAACATTATAATAAATAATTTGCGAAATCGTGTTGCAAAACCCAAAATAAAGCGAGGTGTATACCAAGCTGTGTGTCCCTGGTGAAGACATATTTTCGCATATTTATACGTAAAGGAAACTAACCCGCCAAATAATGGCAAAATTACACTACAAAACCGTTTATCAAAACTCTATCCAGGTTTTCAGGTCATATAATAATATATATGTGCCAATTAAAAGTATAGGTTTATTCAAGGGTACTTACAGTAGTTGGGATTGAATATGCGTAGAATGAAGTATGACTTGCTAACTATTATTTCGACACTCCAATTCCGGGGTTTGGTATGGCTGGTTAAAACCGTTTATATTGTGCCTACAGAGTTTGTATTAAAACATATCTAAGCTGTATATATATTATAGTTTAAAGTGTCAGTTTGCCACAATACGGGTAGTATATAATAATAAAATAAAAACTCGTTGGATGCATGGTTATTATATTCATTGGCTGACCATCATGACAACTATTCGATATACATTGTTGTCAGTAGGTTTAGAAACGGTAGACATCTGTTGTAAAATGTGTCTGTTGATGTCGGGGTACTTTAAGTGTCCCTATCATCCAGCAACACACAATCTGAATGCGAACGCAAGCGATTGTCTGCACTCAATGTTCATAAAAATGTTTTACTGAAAGTATTTTAAATACTGCTATATACTTTGCAAAGGGGTTGGCGTGGCCTAGTGGATAGCACGGTGGATTTGAAATCCGGAGGACTCGGGTCCAAGCGAAGCGAAACTGTATTTTGTTTGTGTTTTGTTGGGCAAAACAATTTCAGTTGCCTTATCCGTCATACGGGGACGTATATCGGGCGGTCCTCTGAGCATGTAAGAAAACCATAGGAATCTAGTCTTTAGTAAGAGCGAATTGGACAGGTTTCCGGATTCCTGTGTGTTTTAATTATTCCCCTCTCTCTTGGGCAGATCCAAATAACCTATAATGTGTTGATGCGGAGTTAAACAACATTCAATTCTTACTTTACAGTTTGAACTTGGTCACCAAACCACGCACCCCCGCCCCAACCCCAAATCAAAGAAGAAGGCAAGCATATATTTACCATGTTTGTTGGATATTCGAGAGCACGCACCAGGTCCAACTTTGTTCATCATAGGAGTGTACGAATAACATATTCTGAAAAAGCACAAGAAACAAATATTTTCTAGTGGGCATGCCCTCTAAGTCAACCAAGATCAACATTTGGATATTATTTTTACACCCCACCCAGCCCTCTCCTAATTTTAGAGTAATATTGGAGATTGTGATTGTGGATGATCCTCCTCCCCCACTTTTGTTTTTTTCAGACAGTGTTTACCAGTTGTTTTAAACAGAAATGTTATCTACACACTTACTGTACTAAAGTCATCTTTATTATGTGCAAAAAGTAGTGTCCAAACAAAAAAGTTTAACTTGAAACAGCATTCACAAATAATCTGACATGAACAATACCTACCTAGTCTGAAAAAAAGTATCAGGTCGGGTTCGGGTAAACGAAGATATTTGTAAGTAGTGTGGCCTTATTTAACGGATGATCAACACATTATACTATGTTATTTAGAGCCGCCCATGAGAGAGGGGAGCATACATAGGAGGAACCTGCCTACTCTTACTCTTAATGCATAGCTGTCTATGGTTCTTTAACGTGTTCAGAGAATAAATAGGCTGGGATACACGCGACCTCGCGATTTATGTCCCCATTCGATGGGCACTTACACGTACCATAGAAGATTAGATATGGTTTTTTTTTGTTGTTGCTCGTGTGTAAGTGATGGTGGAGGAGGATCATCTCCGACCACACTCTGCAATATATTTCTCTAAAATGGGGAGATGGGTGGGTGGGTGTAAATGTTGATCTTGGTTGACTTAGAGGGCATGCCCACTAGAACATATTTGTTTCTGGGCCATTTTCAGAATATGTTATTCATAAACTCCTACGATGAAAAAAGTAGATATACAAATCGAACGGGGAAATTAGTATTCAAGGACGACAGTCAACCACAAACACACAGAGAAACAAATACAACTTTAAAGATAAATAACAAGCAAGATAAGACATCACAAACACTAAAGGGTTGACAATAGGGCTACCGCCTTGGAACGGTCAGTGGCAAAAAGGCCGCTGGGGATTTAAACCAGGTCCACTCTCATACTCTTTTATTTGCACCAAACCTCACTCTTACCCTATTGTCATCCCAATAAACGGGGCAGTGTAAATAAAAGATATCCCCGCCAGGCTATAATCTCTAACAACAAGGACGTATTAATAGACAATATATGTAAAACATATACATGATCATGTATATACAATATAAAAACAAACGCCTGGAAAGCCATAAAGTAAGTACTTAAAGACTTGGCAGAAGCCAGAGCAACAAGAGAACAAACTTAAGGGTACGACAAGACAGGATTAAAGACAAAACTCAAACGCTAAAAGAATTTAGGTAGACGTCATCATAGAGTGCACAATTTATCCGGTCATCGCAGAATCAAAGAGGAAAGCATAGTGGCGAACTGTAAATGGGTCAACCACTAAACATGCAGTACATTGCAAAACTTGGACCTGGTGCGTGATACCTTAAATGCGGCAAACATGTTAAATATATGCTTCCTTGCTTCTTTGGTTTGGGGTTGGGGGTGTGGGGGTAGGTGGGTGTGTGTGTGCATGGTTTGGTGAGGGAGCAACGGGATCACCCTTGTTATCTGGGCGTAACTAAATTCAAACTGAAAGTATGAATTGACGGTTGTTTAACGCAGCATCAACACATTTGTGGTTATTTGTAGCTGCCCAAGAGAGAGGGAAATGATTAAAATACGCATGGATCCGGGGACCTGCCCTACTCTTACTAAATTCCTGTGGTTCTCTTACCTCCTCCGAGGACCGCCCGATTTACGTCCCAATATGACGGACGAGGCAAACGGAAAGTGTCTTGCCCAAGAGCACACCAAAAAAAACTCAGTGTCACCGGTGAGGCTTAGACCCGAGTCCTCCTGATTTTAAACCCACTGTGCTATCCACTAGGCCACACCAACCCTTTAGCAACGTTATATAGCCGAATTTTAAATACCTTGAGTGCAGGCAATCGCTTGCACTCGAAGTCAGCTTATGTGTATCTGGATGATAGAGACTTAAAGTTCGTACCCCGCTATCAACAGACACATTTTACAACAGATGATTACGTTGTTTGTATACGTACATGTTATGCCACGACGTCGACAGAGACGTCGTTTTTTCGTGTTTGGGATTATTAAAACAACTATACTGAAAAATATATTCCGATGACCAGCAAATTGTATTTATATTCTGATGGAAATACTCTAAATCATACTAAAAGTTTGCATTTTTTTATGAAGTCATTTAAAAAATAAATGGCTTTAATGTCTTTTTTTCTTAAAATTCCACGGTAAAAAAGCGGTGAATGAAGTAGTAAAATTCTAAAAATAATAGTTATAGCCTAATTTAAATTTATATACCAGATGAAAGGTCTCATCAAGACGAACAGTGTGATATAAACAATAATTGCATGTGACTAAACTAACACTCTGTGATGCTATTTACGTTGACAATTCAGTGCAACGCGACTTTTATGAAAAACGTCAAACATAGCCATATTTGAGACGTTATTAATAAAAAAACTTGTTAACATGACGACAAAACAAAATTCATAATCAAATCTCAAATATATTCAAATTTACAAATATACAGTTTTCATATGCATACCCTAAAACTTTCCAATAGATTAATTCCCCCTTAACGATGTTGTTTCAGTAGTGTTAACGTAACTATATTTATATGTTTTTGCAGATGCAAAGAGTGTCCATTTCCTTTATAATTTAGTTCATGGTTAAATATTTAGTGATAGTTTTACAAAAGTTCTTCACTTTTTATTTGATATTATTCTTCATTTATCATGTCCGAAATCAAAGTTGGTATAAAGGACGCTGATTCGGAGCTCAGAGCACATGAACCATAACTATATCATTTTTTTTTTTCATTTTTTTCATAGTTCGGACTGTAATAAAATCTATATATAACTGTATGAAACTACAAATAGAAAACACAATAATATCGTTTCTTATTTTAGAATGATACTGAAGTGATTTCTTTTTTGTTACAAGGGATTTTTTTATTTGTAATTTAAGTAGAACTCTTCATCAGTTGATTTATTTTATTTGTGATTTTTTTGTCACACATGAAATAATTGTATTCATAAACAAAATAAATTACTTATTACTATAAAATGAAGTAAAATAAAATTATTATGTATAGTTATTATTAACCGAGTGCTTAACCAGTATAAAACAGTTATAAGTAACAAATATTGATACGACGTTATATACTTCATTTACATGATTTATTGTAGAAAAAGTCTCATTGTTAACGTCACATGTTTCATATTTTGTAACCACCTTTTAGCCAGCACATTTCACTACCGCTCATGAACAGTCTCAATCAAACCGAGACTGCAATATTTCGTATGTGTCGTGCTCGGCCGTTTCCAAGGGTCCATTATCATACCTTTTTTTAGATGGATATCACTGAATAAAATAATTCTGTAAACATTTTCTTTTGTGAAATACTAAGTTTCGAAAATAAAAAAGGATTTTATCATTTGCCCACCCAACTTTGCGATAATGTATTTATTGCTCAACTTTGCCACTAGTGTTCATAAAAGTTAAGTGATTATTTTAAAAATTATCAATATTGAAAATGACAAAAATAAATACGGAATTCAATAAAACGGCGCTATCCCATACGCTGACTTATAAATTATACGACTATAGCTGAGTCTGTTAAAAATGTATATGTATATATTGTAAAGTCACATGGGCCTATGGTTTACTGATTTGAATCTTATGTTGTTTTTTATGATATCACAATGAACTTCGTCCCAAATAGGTTAGCCCAATAACATGTATTATGACAGGATGGACAATATTAATTTGAATGTAATGCAATTTAGTACTTCTGGTATTACTTTTCGGTGAAACTTTATCATGCACATGAGTTGTGGCGGGTTTTATTTATTGAAGGAAAAATACAAGAGTATTTTCACACAGTAAGACATAAACCATGGCATGCCATATTTTTTCAGAATGTGCTTCAGTCATCAACACAGACATAACAGAGTGCAGACCGTTATCAAAGAACATCCGTAAATTTATGGTAAACTTTATCAAATAAAACAAAATCCGTTCAGTTAGTATATATATATGGAAGTATATATTAATACACATATATACTCCGTGGTCTAGAAGGTAAATACGCTGCGTTTGAAACGTTTTCTCCTCTCACCGCTGCGGGTTCCAATCCCACTGGGAGCTTGGCTTTTAAGTGAGAAAGTATCGATTCTTACGGATGGAGGGAGGTATAAAGTACCGGTTATACCTAGGAATAAGTGGGTGGTCTGCAGCCACAACTAAAAATCGACCTTCATACACGTCTCACACCGCAATTTATTTTCCATAGGGTCCCATTGTAATGTTTTTTATTCGTGGCATAGAGATACACAAAATTTACACATGTATGCTTAACTTCTTCATTGATCAAATATCTGCAATTTGAAACACAATTAACAAATATTTATCAGATTGACCTTTTTTTAATTTCATGTTTGCGTGACACCTATCAAAATTTAGACAAATTTACAACCCCGTGGTGATTAGACCCATGATGTGTAAAATGAGGCAAAATTAGCTAGAAATCTTATATCAACATGCATTTTTCTGTGTTCTCTTTCTAAAATGCTGTAGATTTAGAACCTGGTAAAGATAAATCAATGTATCCTGTAAAATGTGTAAAAGCGGACTTATCTACTTCCTCCATCTGTAGGGCACGAGTATTTAAGGAAGATAATAGTGTTGTGAGACCTATATAGCATAAAATGTACTACCTGGTATCATTGATTTTTATGTTACCATGTATATTTTTCTTTTGTATATCATTATATCTGAATAAGTTTTTTGTTTTATATCAATAGCTGTGGTCGATTTACCGTGTCTGGAAACGTTTTCTTGTAATATATTCATTATCTAATAGTCTCTTTAGAAGATTTTAGATTTGTCATGTGTATATCATTCTCGCTAGACTCGTTATACGAATACATCATTATCTGTGGCATTTTTATATTGATTTGTGTTGTGTATAACATTACCTCTGAAAATATTTTCTTGTTATACGCATATGACTAGTATCTGTGGTAGATGAGTATTGTGTATAATTAAATTAGTTATGTCCGTAGATTACAATTAATGGTTGCTCTGACTTCTACCAAGTATTTGAGTACTAGTATTGTGACTTTCTAGGCTTTTGTTTTTTTATATTCATATATACATGATTATATATATTGTCTATTAATGCTGCCTTCTTCTTCTTCTTCCAAGTAAAGAGCCGGGATTTTCAAAGATCGTAATTAGCTCTGCGTGACTAGGCATGCTGATGGCGAACAGCTAGTCCAAAAACTATATACAGTTAAAATTGGTAAAAATATTTACAAGGCTGTCTTTGTCGACATGAAGGAGCAGATCACACCAAGAGGAATGATCTGAATTCTTCCAGTGAGGGCGCGGAGACCACTGTGTACGGGAGTGTGTTCCAATCTTTTATTGTTAGAGAATATAACCTAGCGGGGATTTCTTTATTTACAATGTCATGTTTTATTGGGATTACTACAGGGTAAAGAATGAGGTTTGGTGTACCCTAGAATATGTACACCGTAATTGGGGCATGTAGTTGTGTAACAAATGTGTTTCTTCGTGATAGACTTTACCACCTTAATATTTGATTTCCAACTCTTTCCCAGATAAAATGACATTTACTCTCTTTCGCCATTTTACGCTTGCGTAGAATCTTGCTTGTAACGATATATGAGGTAAATTAGTTTTGTAAATAGAAAATATGTGGCAGATTTGTCTTGTAAATAGTAAGATATGAGGTGGTTTAATATGGTAATATATGTGGTGTTAGATTTGTATTGTAAATAGCAATATAATCATTAGATTTACCTTACTTATCATCTAGCGTTTTAGAGTAGTACGAGAAAAGTCAAGGTTATAGTCACCTGAAATTGCTTTCAGAACGTTTTATTTCAGTTGTTTATGGCGTATCTAAACTAAAGGTATAACATTGGTTGGCTTACGTAGAGGAAGTTCTCTTTTTTGAGGTGTCAACGTATTGCCGTATGTCGTGTTCTGTATTGTCCTCTTGTGTGCAGTATTAGTAATGTTTTTATGTCATGTCTTTTGTATTGACCGTTGCTATTTTCATAGAGCGTCACAGTAATAAAACAAAACTGTCACGATTTGAAACTCAATTTCAAAGTATAAATTACGGCTTTGAGAACAGGAAACATGAATAATTAACTGTTTAAATACATATTTTTATCAATATCATAATTGTACTAAACCGTTGCATGAACGAATGTGTTTACCATTTTATTGACCATCATGTATATATTTCACAGCAAGAGACTGGCATGAGCGAAGAAGACGTTAAAGACCAGACGCTGAGCATGAGGGACAAAAAGAATAAGAATGGCAAGAACAGAAATAAAAGGTCATATCTGTTAGCAGACAGCGGAATATGGACAAAGTGCATTGTACCATTTATTTGGGATGATTCATTACGTAAGTGGCGGATATTTTAATCATACGTAGGACAAATCTCGTGTTTTGGTCAGTCCATGCTCTGCAGAGAAGAGCCCTTTTTGTGCACTCGTATAATGATGGTATAATCGGAATTGGCGGTCCTTTCGTGTTGTTTAAATATCAACTTATTCCAAAATACAAATAAACGCTGTGTTTTCACTTGTAGAAATCCGCTAAAGATGACAGCGTCGATATGTGACGTCACGTACATTAACGAAACAAGTATGGGGCGTTGAAGTAAACAAATAAAACTTGTTCAATTATGGTTTTCAAAAAATATTGTTTTCGGAAGTATACGTTTGTTTGTTATATTCTGGATAAGGTACACAGGATCACTTTCTCAGCCTAGTATGTATCTCTACGCCATGTCTAACTACTCGGGAAGAAGGATAATGTTCAGACAGAAAGTATGAGCTCATGTCCAATATTAAGAATCCAAATCATTTATTATAATAACGGAGAATATTTGGTTGTCTTAATATATTAAGATTAACACAAAAAAACACGTTTTTAAAACATCCTTTAAATCGTCTTTTTTTTTAAAGTAGTCATACAACACGTACTTTCTTTAATCTGTAACGTTGATCTAGTGTTTTCTATCAATAATTCGGATGGTACCAATATTCGGGCACAATGAAATATCGAGAGCACTTTTGACTCTGTTCGATATTTCGAACGCATGTATACCTCGAACATATGTTAAACGGTCCTCTGTAGTTCGAATTAATGAAATTAGTCAACAAAAATACTAACTTGTACATATTTTGTTCTTAAAACAACCAGGTTCATTTAATATAATAAACAATTGTATACTTTCAGCGGAATCCGACAGAATAGGTATCGGACATGTACACAAACTGTACGAACAACTGACGGGGTTTCGATTCGTTTATTATAATGGAAACAACTCTGAATATGGTCTAGACCACGACAATTACATTAAATATATTGATGGTGGAGGGTGAGTAGACATGAATTCTGTTACGATTCTCAAGTTAACATGACACTTATTTTCTGTGTGTATTTTAAGATTTTTATTTTAGAATTAACTTGAAGTTCTTGTTTTATGTAATATATCGTTTAGTTCATTATGTCAAATGTTTTGTTAAGTAATTTTTATAGTATTAATTTTCGAGTATATGCGATATATAAATCGTATATACGAGAAAAATTATGCTTTAAGTGTGTTGTACCTTAGCCATTTATCCAACTATGCATGTGCAACAAAAGGTCATTGGGTACAGCATGGTATAACTGCCAAAATTATATCATAATCAGGAACAAAGGAAACACATTAGAGCTATGGTACACAAACAAATTTAAAAAGCATATATTTTTAAAAATTCTCTCTCGTGGCATCATATCGATACACATTTGTTTCTACTAAATGTACAAACGCTTACGTGTGATTGTTTGATTTACCCATGTGAATACAGGAATAAGTTCGAAAAATGTGAATGTTAACGACATGCGTGCTAAACGTTTGTTTTAATGAGATATCGAAAGAATTTGCTAATAAACACAATCGATAAATGCGCTAGTGAGTGTTTTTGTCAAAATAATCCGATATCAACTGGTTTTATGCAATAACTTTATTTTATCATTGATTTAGTTTCTTGAGAATGTTTTCAATACAATGTGCAACAACCTGCATTGAGAAATATGCATCGGTAATGTTTTCAATGCAATGTGTAAAAACCAGTATTGAGAAATATATAATGTTTTCAATACAATGTGCAAAAACCAGCATTGAGAAATATGCATCGGTAATGTTTTCAGTGCAAGGTGCAAGAACCAGCATTAAGAAATAATAATTTGTAATGTATTCAATGCAATGTGCAAAAACCAGCATTGAGAAATATGCGTCGGTAATATTTTCAATGCAATGTGCAAAAATCAGCATTGATAAATATGCATCGGTAATGTGTCCAATGCAATGTGCAAAACCTAGCATTGAGAAATGCATCGGTAATGTGTTCAATGCAATGTGCAAAAACTAGCATTGAGAAAAATGCATCGGTAATGTTCTCAATGCATTGTGCAAAAACCAGCATTGAGAATGTGTTCAATGCAATTTTCAAAAAACAGCATTGAGAAATATGCATCGGTAATGTTTTTAATGCAATGTGCAAAAATCAGCATTGAGAAATATTCATCGGTAATGTGTCCAATGCAATGTGCAAAACTCAGCATTGAGAAATGATCGGTAATGTTTTCAGTGCAATGTGCAAAACCCAGCATTGATAAATATGCATCGGTAATGCTTTCAATGCTATGTGCAAAACCCATTATTGAGAAATATGCATCGGTAATGTTTTCAGTGCAACCAGCATTAATAAATAAGCAACGGTTTTCAAAACTATAATGACTAGTTAAGATCAAACGAGAATTGTTTCATTACCGGGTCTGTTAGTTTCTTTTTTGTTTATGTTCGTTGTTCCGAAGGATCCCCTTTTTTGTATTTATTGACATTCACACTAGCATTTTTTCAGTACTGTGTGGCGGCTCTTCAATGTTGCCCCTACTACAAAACAGTCGTGCTATTACTTAATGTCCTTTGAGTTCATCAAGCTCAATATGTGTGGACGGTGGCGTTTGATGTTTGTATGCAGTCATGTCTTGCCGTGCCCTCAATGGTTTATTATCTTGTTGCTCTGGCTTCTGCCTAGTCATTGAGAACTTTCTTTGTGGCTTTCTAGGCTATTGTTTTTTTTGTATTTATAGATACAAGAGCATCTTTGTGTTTTACTTATATTGCCTATTAATGCTGCCTTGTTGGTTAGAGAATAGTTCATGGCGGGAGTTCTATATATACACTGTCCCGTTTTATTGGGTTGACGGTAGGGTAAGTGTGAGATTTGGTGCACTCTAGAATCTGCCTTTTTTGTCACTGACCGTTCCTAGGCGGTAGCCCTATTATCAACTCATTCGTGTTTGTGATGTCTTATTTGGACTTTTATTCATCTTTAAATTTGTTCTTTCTTTCTGTATGTGTCGTCCTTGAATGCTGATTTTCCTGTTCTATTTTATATCTATATTTAAATTAAAATATCGGTGCTAGGGGCATGATAGGTGTTGCACTTTATATTACCTCTCATGAAAGACTCAATAAAACTGAGTCTGCTACTTTTCTCTCT
Organism: Cyrtodaria siliqua; assembly: GCA_037043455.1. NCBI lineage: Eukaryota > Metazoa > Mollusca > Bivalvia > Adapedonta > Hiatellidae > Cyrtodaria > Cyrtodaria siliqua. The sequence goes on from JAWPHD010001761.1 coordinate 25,677, forward strand.
TGTTTGTGTTCTTTGCGTTCAAGGGATTCAATTTTCAGTATTTATTAGTATGTTGAAGTAATTGTCAATAATTATCAGGTGAAAATAAAAACAACTTGTGCATCGAAGATAATTTTGTTATCGATCGTAAAACCTTGTTAAAATCTGATACAATTTTGATTTCCGGCCTCAATCGTTTCAGAAAATGTAGTGAAACTTTATATGTAAATGTAAATAGGCCTTGTGTCTTTCACGCAATTCGGATTGTATGTTCCGGGTCAAAAGATCAATGTTGTACTGCTATACCTTCTAATCCGCTTCAGGTGAAACTTGATGTGTGTATCTTAAATCATTGAAAGTTGTGTCGCGCACCAATTAGAGGTTGCATGAAGTGTGTGCGGTCCGGGAATTTAGCGGAGATTGTGGCAGGGGAAATAAGAGTTAAACATGAAAATGCAACTATTATTCCCTGATACTATTTTTTAAACCAAATGGTTGTGGTTTATTTTGTATCCAATGGACAGAGTTTAAGCTAAGTTAAGCAGCTATAAATACAAATATAAAATCAAAACAAATGCATACGAGGAAGGAACAAGGAAACCATAATATATATATAATAACTACCGAATGAAACATAAACCGATTGTTCATTCTTCAAATCTTATATACTATTTTCATTATATTCTTAGTCCTTCCTAGTATGACGGAATAAGAAAACAAAGACATATATAATCACTAACGAATGAACCATAAAATATTATGTTTTAACGAATAATATCGTATACTTTGGTTTTTCATTATTTCCTAGTCCAGTGTTAATCACTGTCTCAAACCAATACTAAAGCCAGTTGTATTTACACCTGCTTTAAATACGTCTTTAAATGGTATGTGTACAGTGTACTTGATTTAATATGAATTTTGATTTATAATTTATTATATGTTCTGTATTCAGATGTTGGTCATATGTGGGTAATTTGGGAGGCCACGGACAGTCATTGTCCGCATGTGGGGGTGGGGTAAGTAATCATGTTATGTTACAGGCATCATGAGAACAGTTGTTTATGTTGATGAGTAGTATTACATCTAAAATAAGGTTTGTTTCATTAAATAATATTTCTAGTTTACAAAACTGATTTTTATTATATTTCTAACAAGTATTTTTTAAAGTTATTTAACGAGTTTGCCCATTTTAATTATATAAAACAGTATTGATAGCGAGCATTTGAAACTACCTTTTTAAAGCTGATGGTTTTCTAGAGCTATGTAGAATACGTTATACAAATGACTATTACGTTAAGATCTCATTGACGTTTTGAACTTTGTATACTGCTTTTCTAATATTATATTGCATGCTTTCATAACGAACAGCATTGACTATCAGAACCATGACTGTATTGAACGTTGGCAAACATAGTTCTATGTGATACTGATTTTCTTTTATTATTTTTAAATTAAGTCAATTATTTACTTGCTTCCTTGCTTATTCAGAGTACTGCAGTGCACGAGATAGGACATGCCCTCGGCATGATGCACGAGCAGGAGACACCGGCCTCTTACCCTTGGCTCACCATGAAATACATCAATCAGCAGCCAAGTACAAACACATCGTTTTATATTTAGTTTATTTTTTCTCTATGTTTTTTAATGAACGCCATGTTTTCATTTGACCAGGTATTTTTCTCGTTTTTCTAATAGTAAGGATACATTATTTATAAATATGTATATACCATTATATAGTATATTCCTCTGTATTTCTTTGTCACAAATTGCCTTTTTAGAGAAATATTTACGCCCTAGAACTTTCAACAGAAAACAAAACGGATAAAAGGGAGCTTTCCTCGAGGTTTGTGTGCAAAACATTGCTCTCCATAAACAAGATGTGTGAATTAGACGGATTTTCTAATGATACTTTATTGGCATATTATTATTAGATGATGTTCAATACTGTTAATTTATAATGTACTGAAAGGAAAAAGAAAAAATAATCAAAAAATTGCCTATACTACACTATTATATACACCTAATTCTACATAATATTCCAAATATATCTCAACGTGTTTTGTACAAAAAGGGGCTACAACTAATTACAGAAAGGACAACTCTGTCATGTAGTAGACATTTTTTTCAAAGTATGCTTTGTTACACGAAATTTACGAATGTTGAAGTTTCGCTTGAAAAAGTCAAGCCATTTCAGCATTATGTTTAATGTTAAAAGATTGCAACGTTTAAAGCTCACCTGCTTGAGCCAGTTGCGCATTCTGTCGAAAGTGAAACTTTAAAGTGGTAACCATTGCTGTGCTTGGTGCTGTTTAAACCTTCTTTCCGGAAGGACAGCTCTAACGTCGCCCTGTACCATTCGATTAGCAGTAGCATATTAAATACCCATTATGCGTTTCTTTTTCCTTTCAGTATACTTATATGTCATGCTTAATTTTAGACTACAGATCCCAGTACTACAGGAGCAGTTTTGAAAGCGTCTGGAACCATGATCGTTTCTATGATATCAGTTCCGTAATGCATTATGGGGATTGGGTACGTAAACAGAAATCTAACATAGGTCATTAAAATACTCATTGTTGATTAGTTATTTAGATCGTTTTAACATTCCTATCAAGACCTCTGACGTCACGTCCTGTAACCGGTATGACGTCATTTTTAAAATCGTCAGAAAACATTCAAAAAACGATAACGTTATTTTAAAGGTCGTTAATTTAGTTCAAACAAAACATTGAAATTGTTAAAAAACGGGAGAAAGCTGTATATTTTTTTCGTTTGGTGTTGAAAGATGTGCATGTAAGTTGTAAGAATTTGCTTGTATTCTGTTCATTCTCTGGAAATGTGTGTATCAAATACATAAAAATCCATCAGACAAGAAATATTTCTAACGTGTTTATTATTGTGCGAGATCGAATATTTGGTGTTTGGGACTTGAAACATATCGAAACCGCGGGCCTACGGCCATTGGTATCGGTTATGATCATCAAGTCCCGCCCACAAAGTATTGGTCTGGACAATATAAACCCACTGGACATATTATATTACTTAACTACATACTTCATGCAATTTTCGGGTCCTTGGACACATGATATTCATGCGAAGGTGTGGTTAGTATTAATTATATATGCTATGTAAAAGACAGAGTAAGGTCTCATCGAGTAGGTTGATTGAAACATTGAGATGGGCTTATGTCATCGAGGTGTTTAAATTAATTAAAGAGAGAAGCCAGACTCTATTTGTTGTGTAGCATGTCCATTACATCTGCTTGTCATAATCTAACTTTTACTATCTGGTAGATATTGTATACTAATTATTCTGACAAGTTTTATTTTCATTTAAATGATTTACACCTGCGATAATACAATGATAATTTCAGCGACCATGCTGAAATCCAGATACAAAAGCAAATAAAAAGTATTTGTGTCTGAATCTAGTCTGATTATTACATATTACCAAATATCTGAGATTCATAAAGACGGTTTAAAAATAAACTAAGTTTAAATGTTAGTGTGACAGCCAATGCACATTATCATATTTTAAAAACTGATTGTTTCCATAACTTTAAAGGAATGTAGCGACACAAACAATCGCTATTGTTGAGAGGTTTGAAAAACTTAGTAAAAGTTTAACGAATTATCAAAATCGGATGATAAACAAAGAAGATATGATCATTTGAAGGTTTTGTTGAAACGGCTGTTAGCCACACGTGTTGGTGTATGCTTTGCGTTGCACATCACAGATGAAAAATTTATCAATACTTTCATGTAAATAAACTATAGATGGAGCAATGGGCTAAATGCAATGTAGAACTTTGAAGATAACTTTGATTTTGAAAGCAAATTCGTGTTGGCGGGAGTATGACTTTACCAATATGGTTTCCTTCGATATACATTCGAGTAATGCTGCGAAGCAGTGTACAAGGTGTTGCAAATGGTCGCTTTGTAGGCTTGTCTTTATTTATAATTGAATGGCTAATTCGGGTATTTAAGCAGTCTAACTGAACATATGACATCATTTACTTTATTGGCATCGAGTAGTGCAAATTGTACACTGTACCATGTAGTAACACTATACTTTCCTGGGGAAAAATGGTTTGCCTCTCTCGGAACTGAAAAACGTTACCTTCTGATTTACAGAAAGCGTTCCAACAACTGAACTCTAGACATTTCTTGATAGTAGGGCACATTAGCTGCGTGAAGTTGGCTCAACATATGACAATCGACATACGACATTCGACATACGACATACGACATTCAAAAACATCCTTCAAAGTGAATGTTGTTTCACGCCACATACGACATTCGACATACGACATTCGACATTCAAAAACAACTTTCAAAGTGAATGCCGTTTCACGCGACATACAACATTCGACATACAACATTCGACATACGACATCCGACATTCAAAAACATCCTTCAATGTCAATGTCGTTTCACGCTACATACAACATTCGACATACGACATTCGACTTACGACATTCAAAAACATCCTTCTGTGAATGTCGTTTCACGCGACATACAACATTCTACATACATCATTCGACATGCGACATTCGACATACGACATTCAACATCCTTCAAGTGTGAATGTCGTTTCACGCGACATACAACATTCGACATACATCATTCGACATACAACATTGTACATACAACTTTCGACACACGACATTCAAGATTCAAAATTTTACATACAACATTCAATATACAACATTTAACATTCATATACAACATACAACATTCGACATTCAAACCGAATGTCGTATGTCGAATGGTGTATGTCGCGTGAAAAAACGACATTCACCTTTAATGTTGTTTTTCGAATGTCGTTTGTCGTATGTCGAATGTTATATGTCGCTTGAAATGACAAACAGTTTGAAGGATGTTTTTGAATGTCGTATGTCGAATGTCTACTGTCTTATGTAGAATGTCGTATGTCGAATGTCGAATGTTGTATGTCGCGTGAAACGACATTCACTTTGAAGGATGTTTTTGAATGTTGTATGTCGAATGTCGTATGTCGTATGTCGTATGCCATATGTAGAATGTGGTATGTCGAATGTCGTAAGTCAAATGTTGTATGTCGCGTGAAACGACAATCAGTTTGAAGGATGTTTTTGAATGTCGTATGTCGAATGTCGTATGTGGATTTTCGTATGTTGAGCCATCTTCACGCAGCTTGGCATATTTAGTATTAGGTTTTACGATGCAAAATAACTAAATATATGTTACCTCAATATGTATCGGTATATGGTACATCATGTTGAAATGTAAATTAAGCTTACTGCGTAATTAAATTGAAACTAGAAGTCCGTCTCAAAACAAACCGATTTTCTTTTAGCCGTTAATAATGAACTTAAGTGTGTGCGCTTTTGCTACAAAGTATCAAGAAATGTCGTATGTAAAGTGTTTGTATCTTCATGTATTAAACATGTTAAACAGAAATAAAAACGCAAGGTCCCCGGTTCAAATCCAACTTCGGACAGACTCAGTTATGTTTTATGAAATAAATTATGAAAGCTTATATATATTGATGTAATCCGTACGAAGGCTGGATAAAACTGAAATATTTTGCGCATCGATTTCTGCCTTATATACCGACTTTTGTGATGTTTCTGGAAATGAATCTACTTTACAAGTGACGCATTCATATGTGTTTGCCATGTACAGTATAGGGTCTGTAGCTTTAAACTGTTATTTTTTCTAACTCCAAAAGAAGTTTACAAAAAGTTACAATAAAATGGAATTGATCAGGAGTTGGAACTATTTTGTCATATAGACGTAAGTGCAGGTGCATGTTTAGTAGATATTGTATATAAAATGCGAGAATCAAACGCATTGGCTTTTAAAAAATAAATTTATTTAATAAATTACAAAATTCGATGATTACATATGTTTTATTATATTGCTTGTCCTTGGCACTTCAAACATGCTTAGAGGAATGATATGTTGCAAAATATAGGCCGTTGACATAATTGCGATTGCTTTTTCAGGGTTTTAGTCAGAATTACGGAAAGACGATGGTTGTTAATGATCCAGATATGGCTTACCTTATGGGCAATGACAATAACTACTACATGTTTAAGACACTACAGGAATATCACCAATGTTACGGTAGGTCTCATTTAAACACACGTGTCTGTACATGTTTACCACCTGCAACTCTTTCGAGCATACTGAAGCATCCAAACCTTTACGTGGACAAACTTGGGAAACTATTTTACGTTGCTTGTATAAAACTCCGTTGTATTAATTTTTATCAGTTTAACTAGTGTAGAATTTGAATATTTTAATGAAACATGGAACATTATGATTTTTGTTTTTGACGCTGTCGTTAGTGAGAGAAGGGCCCCTACTGATTTGGGGTCAATAGTTCATCAACCATGCGCCTTATACCAGTATACAGGTATACAAGGGGTTGTGGCAGGGCTTTGTTAGTCAACCTTTAAAACAACAGTTCTAGTTATTTATTGTGATAATTGTGATAATTATAAATTTACATTTGCATTGCGAGTTCAAAATTCTGAAGATCATGTATAATGTAACACCTAAACTAGACTAATGCATTGACTCGTTGATCGTATAATGGTAATATTTCCATTAACCAGCAAGGAAAAGATCAGCAAGGAAAAGACCAACACAACAAGTCCATTTTGTTTATATGATAGTTATATATTTCACATTATAAATGTGAAAACTCTCTGTCCATTTCTACACGTATCATACGGTCCCATAATATAATGCAGGCGCCGTAAAAACCGTCAAGTAACTAAACCAACTGTACTGAATCAGGGTTCATATAATAAAGAGTTATGAAACAACGATGTCTTACCAAATATGTTAATTGCAGCTACCTATATCTATCGATTTTTGACTTATAGTTTTCATTTTTCTGATTTTATCAATTTTCAGCAACGCATCATAACGAAAATATCTCTTTACACATCCGGTAAAATCAGAAAAATGGAAAATGAAAGCAAAATGGCGGTCGCCCAATGAAGAAAGCTAGTTTTGTTTCCAAACCAGCAACATATATTCGTAATAACCGACAGGTGATATACGAATGAGATTTGGTGCACTCTAGAACCTGGTTTAAACTCCCGACACCTTTTTGTTACTGACCGTTCAAAGGCGGTACCACTATTGTCAATCTGTTATGTTTGTGACGTCGCATACTGTGCCTCTATGTTTCCTTGTAATTGCTGTTTGTTTGCAAGCGTGTTTTTGATAATTTTCCTGTTCTACTTTTATACCTACTGACTTTAACTTCTATCGTTTCAGATGAGTTTCCATCCTGCAAAATTATGCCTGATTGTGACTTCGGGGGATATCCGAGCATTGTGGACGGTGTATGCAAGTGTCGGTGTCCAGATGGGTTGAATTCGGACACACTTTGCAAGACGGAATCTATAAAAAGTAACTTTATAGTTAGAATTTCGCCATGTCCGGCCGTCAAGTATGGTATTTTGTAGTGTACTTACGAAATATTTATTTTCAAACTGTAACTTGTTCACGAACAATTCACATGCCTCCATAGTGACGGTTAAAGTTACACTGGTAGTTACAGATAGAAAGGGTATATCCGTGTCCAATCGTTAACTTGTGGACACATCTAGGGGTTTTCTTTTGCTAATTTACAAAAGAAAACGGTATTATTAACATGATAAATGATAAATACAAATTTCTCCCAGGTCTCTATCATCAAGGTAATGGTCGCATTGTTGGTCATACTCCAAAAACTACTATTTGTGTTATATTTTGAACACTTGCACATAGTATGATAAATACTTTTGAACAAAATTAGTTTCCACAGGCCAATGTCACAAAAAAGCACCAGGTCCCTATCATGAAGGATAAGTTCACACTGGGGGAGAACGGTCAAAGGTGGGTATTTTTTGTGTCCGGTCTATTGCATTTCACCAAGGTTAGATAAAATATGACGCTGTGTCATAAATATAAATCCTATGTCCATATCACCACGGTCAAGGTCACAAAATGGTCAAACAATGGAATAATGTTAATATAATTTACAGACCTAGAAGCTGATTTAAACCTCCAGCGGTCTTTTTTTGCCACTGACCGTCATATCGTGCCTTTTATTCATCGTTGCAATGATTGTTTGTTTCTAGGCATGTTTTTGGTTGACTGTAGTCCTTGAATGCTACATTTCCTGTTCGACTTTTATATTTACTTTGACAATATGTCGCAAATAACTTTATTGTCTCTATCGTCAATGTTAATGTCACCCTAGGGGTCAAAGCACAAAAACAGCGATATTTGCGTTCACACTATATATGTTTAACCAGTGGTGCTTTTTATGAAATAATGCTCTCCAAAAATGTTCTTGGAGGTGGGTCGGTATTTACCTCGACAGTTGGTTGGCCCGTATCTCTCGTATTGTGTGTGTGCTTTATAATATATTCTAACAAAATAAAGGAACATGACAATATTTAAAAGAAATATTACACTAAACAAGACGATGTGTCGCAAACAGATCACTATCAAAGTCATATTTAAGGTCAAAATGACGAAATTTGAAAGTAGATATAAAAATCGAACAGAAAAATCAACATTCAAGGACGACAGTCAACCATAAAAACACAGAGAAACAAAGAACAACTTTAAAGATGAATAAAAGGCAAGATAAGACATCACAAACCCAAAAGGGTTGACAATAGGGCTACCGCCCTGGAACGGTCAGTGGCAAAAAAGCCGCTGGGGTTTAAACCAGGTTCTAAGGTGCACCGAATCTCACTCTTACGCTATTGCCATCCCAGTAAACGGGACAGTGTAAATAAAAATATCCCCGCCAGGTAATAATCTCTAACAAACAAGGCATAATTAATAGGTAATACAAATAAAACACAAACATGATTATGTATATATAATATACAAAAAACAAAATTATAGAAAGCCACACAGAAGCTACTCTGTTACAAATGTTAGTATCGTAACCCTGATCTCCTTAACGTATAAAAATAATTTATGAACTCTTCTGCGACAAGGACTATCGCAGCCTGACTTCTTTGGTGACGTGATTTACAAACCTCATAGCTCCATTGTTTATCGTTTGTCTACAAACTTGTCTTGTCATGCCCTTTACGGCTTATTCTCTTGTTGCGCTGTCTTCTGCCAAGTACTTGAGTACAAGCTTGTACTTGCTTTTTGGCTTGCTAGACTTTTGTTATATATTCATATATGCATGTACACACAATTTTGTGTTTTACTTATATCGCCTATTAACGCTGCCTGGTTTGTTAGAGAACATAACGTGACAGAGATGTCTTTAATTACGGCATATATATCAGTATAAAATACCGAAAACACAGAAACCCGATGAACTCATCAGTGTGATATGCACTTCTTGTCTTCTAGTAAACTTATAAGAAGTAGATAAGTATACACATCGTATAGGAAAAGTAGCATTCAAGGACCACAGTCAACCGCAAACGCGCACAGAAACAAACAACAACTACAACAATGAAAAAAAGCAAGACATAACGTCACAAATATAAAGGGTTGACAGTAGGGCTACCGCATTGGAACGGTCAGTGGAAAAAAGGCCGTTAAGGGGTTAAACTAGGTTTTATGGCGCACCAATCCTTACCCTTACCGTATTATTATTCCAATAAAACGGGACAGTGTAAATAAAGATAGCTATACCATGTTATATTCTCTAACAAAAAAGGCAGCATTAAGAGGCAATATAATTAATACTGATAAAGGTAATCCTTTGAGAGCAACAAACACAATTCAGAGAATAAAGCAGCAGACTCGGTTTTATTGAGTCTGTTCATGAGAAGTAATGAAAGAAGCAACACTTCTCACGCCCCCTAGCACCGGCTTAAGCGGTATTCTACTTTAAAGCCACCTATATTGGGCTCGTAAGTATAACACATAAATGATCATGTATATATATAATAGGTTCTAGGGGTAGCAAGAGTATGAAGAGTTGGTCTACGACTGGTATACATCATTTGGAAACATAATTTATTTTGTCCGATCAACTGACGAGTTTTGAAACATAGTTATACTATGTATACACATGTCTAAATATCCTTATTGTATCTTTTTTTTCACAACACTGTGACCTGTATTCAATATATTTTAATTTGTCATTATTTTCAGGTGCTAAATTATCCTTTAAACATTGAAAAAATACCAGAAATGAAACCAGACCGTTCGTTTAAATACTACAATAATCTACCAACACAACTATGCTCACCTGGTTACAGTATTTTCAGTATTTTATTTACTTATTTTTTATTTATGGTACATTCAACTAATATCCAATGAACACAATTACCACTGTTCTCGGATCTGCCCACAAAAGGTGATATGTATGTTACAATCCATACATGTCTTTACTAAGTTATGTTAACATTTAAATTGAATCGTATTTGATTTCAATGTAGGTTAAAATAGATAAAAGTTAGATATGTATATATAGGAAAAACAGAAAGCATGTTAGTTGGCTTAAAACGTAAAATAAATAAAGTTAGAAATGTTCAAGTCAAATGCAATGACCATACAATTAATTCTCAAACTCAGATTAAAGATGAATGGCCACCATTTTTGTAGTATTATCAATTAAAAAAGCTAACGCTTAAACATCATATGAACATTTCTTGATAGTCCTGGAGAGAAACATACATTTAAAACCGCTACTAAGTTGTATGTAAAAGTAAGTATTATTTGCATGACGTATATACTACTTTTACCACTGCGTGACTGCACGGGAAAATGAGGTAAATCTGAATTGACTAGCTGCACAACTATTGCCAGATAATGGATAAATACATTTACCTGCGGATTAATTTACCTGTTCAAAGTTTTCTACGTCATCAAATAAAATCTTATTCTCACTTTTCACAGATATTGCAATGCATAAATTGTAAATATATATTGTTGTGTATTGATTTCGATTTAAATAAACATGTTCATGAAACAATACATGGCTGGAGAACTTTAACTACTTGGACGTAAATATTGACAAACTTCAAAAAGGATGTAAACAGTCGTATTTCATGAGATTAGTCCATGTTAGTCAGGAAGAAAATAGTAAATATGCAATATTCTATTAGTCACACACAAAATGTCTCGTCAATACCGATTTATAAATGTATATAAATATAGATATAAAAATCGAACAGGAAAAGCAGCATTCAAGGACGACAGTCAACCACAACCTCAAATAAGAATATGATCTCACGTTATTTAATGCATTATCGTATAGGCCGTCATTTAGGGTTTTATTTAATACAATTTTATCTTTTACTTTGGCTCTGTTTTAGAATTGCCCAAATCTTAACATTTGAAACATCATAAGGACCCCATTGGAAATAAGCCTTCAAAGGTTAATGAGTAATCCTTGGGTATAGATCATAAAATAAATTAACATTAAACTAATTAAGTTACAATTTAAGCTACTTTTATTCTAACTTTGAACTTATATAATTTAAATAGTTTTTGTTCGCCATTCTATGTGTACTGTGCTTTTGTGATAAATGTTAATTATATTTTTTTGCTAAATTTGTGTACTTTTTATAGATGTTATTTATGTGTATACTGATATGAAATTTTTAAGATGTATAATATGTATAATATTTCCCTGAATAAAATTTAATTGATATATCAATTTAAGGAAAATTCTTTCAACGAAATTCTTGGATTTCAATATTTCCGAACAAACCACTAAGTGTTTGTAAATTCTTTATTTCTTTATGTTCAGAAAACTGTTTCACAAATCCATCAACGTGGGTAGGCAGTATCTCCCAGACAGTCAGTGGTCGGACTTGTCAGGCTTGGGTCCTAGATACACCTCACGAGCACTCAGTTCATGATGACGCTAAATTTCCTGATGGAAGTCAGATAGATGCCAAAAACTACTGTAGAGATCCGGATGGAGAAGGGGCACCTTGGTGCTATACAACCGAACCGAACCAGAGATGGGAATATTGTGGAATACCTCGTTGCAACGGTAAGTTTGTTATGTTGACACAAGTTATTTGAATGTAAACAAAAATGAGAAAACGCTATTGCACCGTAGGTACGCACTGTACCAGAAAGAAAAATTAATAAGCAAATTATATTGTCAATGAAAAGGACAATTCATCGTATAAAGAGTGGCGAAGACAGAGTTACGGACTTGCTAGTCAGTAGGCAATATGGCCAACTGGTTAGCTTAAATTGATTTGATGTGTACACAACCTCAAAGTAACATAGTAATATCGTTTAAGATTTGACATTATTTATACACGCAAAAAGGAAGTATAAACAGACACATAGAAATAGGAAATAATAAAGAAAATGAAACAAAAGAAATTAAACATTACGTATATACAGCCTTTGGCGGTGATGGAATCAAAGTGTCACTATGATGTTTTATTTACATGAATATTACTGGGATTATCTTGCAGACGGTGGAGAAATAAAAACGTTCACGACTGAATCATCCTACTCGTTCACATCTCCGGGGTATCCCGTTGCATACCCTGTATCAACTCAGTACACGTGGCATTTTCAGGTATGTTTATATTGATGCTTATTATACAGTGGTGGATTTCTGTGGAACCTTTAAGCGTTGTGTATTGTTTTTACCATTTGTCAGTATGAATTTTGTTTTGGATTGGATAAATAAATATAGGCGTTCTTTTTTATTTTATAAAACGTTTCTTTACAAACTTAGATTTTCAAATCTATGTCATCGTGTTTTTGTAGAAGGTATCTTTGTTCCAAGAAGAAGGCATAGCGTGATGTGGAAATAGTATAATATTACCCGTATATCACGAGTAACGAACTTTACATTGCACTATTGTTTAGGGCGCTTGTTTCAGCCAATATTTTTTGAACTTTTAAGATAAAATTAATCTACTACCTCAATAAGTTGTATATCAGTGAAACAGACATTTTAGTGGTTAATACAAATACCTTAATTTTTTCAAAATCGGTTGAGAAATAAAAATTCCATGTGCGAAAGCTGTTTTGGATGGGTCATGTTCAATGCAAAATTCTGCTGCATGAAAAACTTGAAAAATATTTTTTTTCAGAAATTTTATCCAAAAATGTTTTTAAATTGTTGGATATCGGTAAATTAAGACACCCTGAACGCTTTATAGTAAACTATGAAGGATTACTGAAGTTATTTGAAATTTCGTCATTTTCTGCTGTCCCACCAACAAGTAATTTACATAGGAAGATCCCATCAAAAATCATTTTGGCTATAAACTATTTGTTTCTCAACCGATTTTCAAAAGTAAAGTAGTTTTATTTACCACTAGAAATGCCAGTTCTAATGATATATAACTGATGTACGTATTATTTAAATTGCTCAAGTTACTTTAGAAAAACCTGACTGAAACAAGCGCCCCAAACAATAGAACATCTGAAACGTATTTAGTCGTTAAAATATGAGAAATAACCTGTTTACCATAAATAAATAGCGTATGACTGACACTTTGAATTATTCCTCTTGACTTCAATTTGATTGAATTGTATATGTTGCTATGTACCTGGAGTAAAATGTCAAGTAAAGAATATGTAGCTATACAATCATACTAAAATGAAGTTATCAAATAATAGTTATATATATCAAAACATAAGCAAACATGTTTATGATTAGTATCAACATTGAAGTAGTGTTTATCAGGTTTCCGGTAATTTGAAGAGTACATAAAAAATACATCAAACATTTAACGTCTATAAATAATAATCAAAGTACATACGAAAGTTGTTGTTGATAAAGTAGTTTAAATGCACGTTTTTTGTTCCATGAACAAGGAGAACAAACTTTTTTACGAAAACGGAATTAAGGTTAAAATAGAAACTGAACTAGAACAACGGCAAAAGAGTCAGTTAGACTTCAGTTAAAAGTTTAAGTAAGCAAACAACGGGTTCGCGTAATTTAATCGTGATACAATGAAACGCTCACAAAATGAAATCCATTAGTTATATTCATCATAGAACTGTGTTCAATCAATTCCCATATGTCCAGTTTCCGAATAAAAACATTGTCTATATATATATATGCGGTAAAACATGTATTTTTAGAGTTTTTTCTTCTGTTTTTTCTAGTTACGCTAATGTTTTCTTTTCATACCGGAGTAATGTCTGAACATCTTCGTACCAGAGTAATGTCCAAACAAGCAACACGGATAAACATTGTTTTTTCTGAAGTTTCTAGTTACGCCATTGTCTTCTCTTCATACCAGAGTCCTGCAGGAACAAGGATGCAACTCGACTTTTCTGATTTTGAGGTTTCACATTCTACAGACACAAGATGTAATGCATTTGTTGAAGTCAAGCATGTTTTACCTGGAATGAATGGTTTCAAGTACGTACACACACTTTATATTTTCCACAATCTCTCCAGCCGAAGTAAACGTCACTAAAAGTAGATATAAAAGTCGATCATGAAATGTAGCATTTAAAACCACAGCAAACAAAATACCCGCATGGAAACAAACAATAATTACAATGGTAAATAAAAGGCAAAGTATATTGCATCACAAACATAGACGGGTGACATTAGGGCTGCCGCCTTGAAGCAGTCCGTGGCCAAAAATGCCGCTGGTGGTTTAAACCAGGTTCTAGGGCCTACCAAACCTCACTCTTACCTTATACCCAATAACATCCCAATAAAACGATACAGTGTATATAAGAAATCCCCGCCATGCTATCGATGTTATAGAGGCCACCAGTGTAAAATTAACTGCAACTGGATCAAATTAGGGATACAGTTTGTCTTCAAACTTTACTTGTTTGAATGTTCTGTATTTGCTTGATATCAGGAAAGTGTGGTTATTTTTATTATCGTAACCATGATCTGTTTTTAAGATATAACAGTAATTTATGAACTATTTTGCGACAAGGATTATCACAACCTAACGTTTATGGTGAGTTGATATAAAAACGTCTTATGATCCTTGGTCATAATCACTTTCATACAATAATAAAAGTGTTAAAAAGTTTATCAACAAAGGTGATGACCCTATCATTTTCCAACGCACTCCATGTTTAGTGGTTAACCCATTTACAGTTTGTCAGTATGCCTTCGTCTTTGATTGTTCGAGGACCGGATAGAGTGTGGACTCTTTGATGACGTCTACCTAAATCCTGAAAGGACATTAACGATATTTGTTTTCAATCTTGTCTTATCGTACCCTTAATGGTTTATTATCTTGTTGCTTTGGCGTGTACCAAGTCATTCAGTTCTTACTTTGTGGCTAATGTATTTTTTTTATATATTCATACATACATGATCATCTTTGTGCTATACGTATATTGCATATCAATGCTGCCTAGTTAGTTAGAGGATATCTCTTGATGATATTTTCTTTATTTAAACTGTCCTGTTTTATTGGGATGAGCTATGGTAAGTATGAGGTTTTATGCACCCTAGAATATGGTTTAACCACCTCCCCCACCCCAGTGGCGTTTGTGAAAATGACCGTTCCAGTGCGGTAGTCCTATTATCAACCCTTTTATGGTTGTGATGTCAGATACCTTGCCTCGTATGTATCCTTGTAATTGTTAATTGTTTCGATGCGTGTTTCTGGTTGTCTGTAGACCTTGAATGCTACATCTTCTGTTCTTCTGTTCGACCTTTATATCTACTTTAAAGGATTGCTTAGTTTAAAGGTTCTTTAAAAGATATTTCAATTTAAGGTTCGTTATTTAACTGCTTAATAATGACACAGTTGCCTTCAAATCCTCTTTAAGTTTAAAGGTGGATCAGTATTACTTTATAGTTTTATAATATTTATTTACAATGATAAAGCGTGTTTTATATATGATATTGTGTGTTTGATATATGATATTGTCTTACGTACTTATATTTTGGAATCTATCATGATTGTGTGTGTATACATACTATAATTGTCATGTATTCGTAATGATGTAAAACTGTCATAGTTAAAGTCAATAAACATAATAATGATTATATTTTAAGTTGAATGATTTAGAAGTTTTATAATGATTGTGAGTTATTTTTATGTGCAGATCTGCAATTTAAGATTGATTATTGAATGTTCTTATATGATAGCGACAAACGTTTCTTTAATACATTTTTTAAAAACAGTTATTTTAATGCTTATTTAAATATTATTTAAAAAGCTGGTTATCGACATAGTGTTGTATTTTAGTTGCATGATATTGGTTCTTGTTGATTTTGTTTGAAGGTTCTGTGGGCACAAATATAAGAAAACTACTTGGACGGTGAACAACTACCTCACATTAAGGTTTTTGAGTGACATTTCTACACCATGGAAGGGATTCAACGCCACTATTACAATATTAAAAGGTTTGTGAGTAACAAAATGTTAATCAAACATGGTTTATGAAAATACTCAATGCTGATTGGCTATTGAGGAATTTTTAAAAAATCTATATAAACCTCTGACGTCAAGTCAGAACGTCATTTTAAACGATTTTCAACGTCGGAAAAAATCCAAAACAACGATTACGTTATTTGAAGGCAACGTTACGTTCAAACAACAAATTGAACTTGTTCGAAATACGATAAAGCTGTATATTTTCTTCGTTTGGTGCCGAGTGATGGACGTACAATGTAAGTTGTAAGAATGTGTTTGTATTGTGTTCAATATCTCAAAAATGTGCGTATAAAATACGCAAAAATTCATGTCAAATAAAAAATAAAACATTTCCAGCGGGTTTATATTGTGCGAGATCAAAACCTGATGATTGGGACTTGAAACACATCGAAACCACGGGCCTACGGCCCTTGGTATCGATTGTCTTCAAGTCCCGCCCACCAGGTTTTTATCTAGGACAATATAAACTCGATGGAAATATTTTATTTCTTAAGTCACAAATAAATAGAGCATATACATACCAGCTTGCGGTGCCTGGCTTTGATGTAGCATGTTCCTATTATATTGCTGTATTTATGTCTGAGTAGTTTTTTTTTTTAATTTAATATTTTATTTCATCAATGTGTTGCATAATACAAATCATAAATAACATAATTGTACAGGGAAATTGCAAACATGTATGTGTCTTATAATTTATAAAGATATATAATTTAACAAATGCATGTGTTAATATGATTGTCATTTTTTTTATGTATATTGGCTGAAAAAAGTATAGCAGTGCATTTAATGTGACACATTTAACTAGTACAAATTTCTCCGAAATAATTCATTAAAAATGAGTATCTGCAGATTGATACTAAAAGGAGAAGGAATATGACAGAGATATAGAGATCTGTAGCTTTTCCAATTCATATCAATTTACATATTCTGTTGGAGAAAGACTATCCAGTTTTTAACATGTTGTTCTAATTTATCCTGTTTAAGCGCTATTTCTTACCCGATTGCTATGTGTTTATGCATATATTGTTTTAGAAATATAAAAAAAGGATCTGAATGTTGACATTTGTTGACGAATATAAAATATTTTGAGTGACTGTTATCAAATGTGATCATATTCCTTAACAAGAGGCTAAATAGGGCATGTTGACGCTCTACATACTAACAATAGTGCTCTTATAAAAGTTGTGGATGGCGCGGGGCGGGGCTTGGAAAAAGATGTAGTATCATATATGGTTTGTTTTTAAATTTTCTGAGCTTTCTATTGAAATAAATATTCTAAACATGTCAGCTTAAGATAAAAAAAAAATGAAGGACCTTGAGTGTTACTAAATAAAACATAACCAATGTTAATAAAACAAAGGCGGTCATTTCTGCCGTTTCTGCTCAAATTGTACTGGTTATTACACTTATTCAAACATTTTTACCGATTTTCTTTTTGAAAATTGCCGAAAAAACTCGGAAAAACATGAATTTAATTTTATAGTATGCAAACTTTTTAAGCCGAAATTAAGATTTTATTTCATACCCCAGCCAACCCCGTTTTCTCTTCTTGGAGAAGGGGTTGGATGGGGTATGAAATTTAATACTCGGACCACGTAATGCGTTAACAATAGGAATACAGCCTTGGAACGGCCAGCGACAACAAAAGCCGCTAGCGTCTTTTAACCCGTTTAAACAGCGTGCACTAAACCTCAGTTAAAATAAAACAGTGTAAATAAAGGAATTGCCGCTAAGCAGCATAAATGTGTCATTTAAAAAGAGCACAAATAAGATCATTTAAATATGAATATAAAAATCAAAAGCGTAGAAAGCAACAAAGCAAGTACTCAGTGACTTATCAGCGAAACAAGAGAATAAACCATTACGTGCATGCAAAGACAAGATAGAACAGAAACACCAAACATAATGACACAGCATTCAGGAAGACAGTGTTTAAGAAATTGCAACTTTCAGTTATTGGTGTGGGTGTGGTGTGGGTGTGGTGTGGGTGTGATGGGTTGAAATGTGTATACCTGTTTAACGTGTCTGTAAGCCATCGTTGTTTTTGTGTTTTTCGTCTAACGATCCATAAATTCAGTTTCATACTTTCATTTATTTATGTTTTAGATGACGACTTGTGCTATGCTGGGGACGGTGGTGACAGAAGCTACGCAGGACAGGTCAATTATGCCAAGAGTTTTGATCCATGTTTACCCTGGAAAGACGTTCAACACTGTCTTTATCAGGCGTTTGATTTCAGGTGACGAGTTTAGAATGGCTTTTTATTTAATTATCGAGCATAACACAACGGATGAGTCAGCTTCAGCTAATGATATATACATGAGCTTTGACAGAACATTAGTGTGCTGTATTCCAATAAGTACCAATAAATCTAGAATACCAATAAATGAATGGCCAATATTAAAATGTTAAATATAATGCATTGTTTTGCCTGTAACACAGCAATGGACAATAGTTTAAACCAAATCAAATGACTAATCCATTGTATACACCGTACATTTGAAAACGCAACACTTGGTATTTTTGAAGATGTTAAAGTTAAATGTGTATTAACTGAAAGAAGTCGAGAAAATCGTATGCAATTGTTTGTCGCCATATGTTAACGTTTGGGACAAAGAGACGTGTGTGCTAACATTAAGTACGATCTTGATTTGACCAAAAATCTAGCGGACTAAAAACATGATGCGTTTTTGAATGTACTGAGTAAATATTTTCTATCTAATGAATTGCAGATGATACTACTACTATTTTTTCTTATCTAAACTAACCAAATAGCGGGTAATGCATTGTATAAAGTGTGTTTCGATAACACTGAAGTTATAGTGTGTGTTGTGTGTATAGTTGTATCAGTTTACTCAAAAAAACTGTTACTTGTAGGCGCAGTCAGCAAATGATTATCCGGTGTTGTTAACAATAAAAAATGCCACATTATTAATATTTCAGAACTGGAGACGATGGTTTGGTTTTGAACAATTACTGTCGAAACGTCGGTGTAGGCACACAGCCGTGGTGTTACACTGATTCTGAAACATGCGAGAGACAAAACTGTGATGCGTGCATGCTAGGTAATTTAATGTTCAATAATGCGAGATAAATTACTTATGCACGTCATTGTAATATTGTGTTATGTCTTTATAACTCTCTAGTGCCGATAATAATGCTAACTTTTGCTAACAAATCACTTTATTATTTATTGATATGTTTTTATTTAGGTTTAAACATGTCATGTGATAAAACATATTTGAGCCCCTGCCTCGAGTCATCACACCTGGAATTCGCCACAATTAGAGTACATCAATACAAATAGTTAGAAAGAGCCTAGGTGCAAGATGTTTAGACTCTAAAATGCAGCCTCTCACAGCTTTGTCTTTAATCAAGTGACATTATGGTACATCCACTCCTCTGACATTAGGGTTACGATATCATTAGCAACATATATACACTGAAACGCAAAAGAAACGTAACACGGTAATATCCGCTATATATTGTATATACTGCATACTTAATTCCACATAATATTCCAAAGAAATCCCAAGATGTTTTGTAAAAAAAAAAGTGCAGTAAATTAGAGAAAGGACACAACTGTGAGGTTGTAGACGTTTAAATCAAACTACACCTTGTAACAATAAATTCATAAATGTTGAAGTTTCTCTTTGAAAAACTGAGCCAGTTCAGTACTGTATTTAAAGTAAAGAGTTTGCAAAATGTTGCATCCTAAGTTTGCTACATGCTTGAGCCAAACGCGTACTCTGTCAATAACGAAACTTTGTAGGAATACTATTTGCTGTATTATGTGTTGTTTTAGTATTTTTTCCGAAAGGAAAGGCCTTACGTAGCCATGCCCCATTCGATTAACAGCAGCATATTGTACATACAATATACAGCGGAAATTCCCGGGTTGCGTTTCTTTTGCGTTTCAGTGTATGTGTGCTAGATTTCACTTAGACCTAGTCAATCATTGGCCGATTGCAATTATAACGAGTCGACCAAATACTCTTACAAGGTCTTATTGTTTAGGAGCCTGTTACGATTTAGCCGATGACTGTGCTGCTAAAATAGCTGCAGACCCAGATTTCTGCACCACAAACGAACACGGTGAAGCTCGTCGAATATGCATGGAGTCGTGCGGAGAATGTGCCCAGCATGTAAAGAAAGCATCAGGTAAACGTAGTCATGGTATTTTTTACATTAAAGATTACGCATGTCTAACAATAAAATAAATTGTATTTGCGGTATAGTGTTCAATGAACAAAATAGACAATTGACTTGATCAATACATGTACATATTTTGTAATCATCATATAGTAAAGGAAGACAAATACTATAAAATTCGGATATCATACAGTAAGGTTGCTTTGCGTTGTGTATTTTGTGACATAATTTTTCCAGAAATGAGAGTCAGTGAAAAGTGTAGACTTTTGTCATAATTCGCGTTGTTTTGATAATTAATGTTATATATTTCAATCGTATTTCATGCATACCATAAGCTTTTCAAATGTGAACACTAAAGTATATTTTGTTAACCACCTCTAAATATATGATTAATTATAGACGAAAACAAAATGTTGTATATATTTAATACACCATTCAATTCAAAATGATAATTTTAATATTAAGTCAAGGACGTGACGTGTGACATGCCTTGTGACGTCACGGATATTGGTGCTCGACCACTCAAAGAGAGTTACAGTGTTGGGGATGTAGTGACGTACACCTGTCCTGCAAACATCGCAGAAAAAAGAACGCGCACTTGCACATCAGAAGGCACGTGGACCCAGCTGAATTTCGTATGCGGAGGTAAATAAAATGCTGTGTCGTATTTAAGGAGATCGGAGAATTGATATTTAGAAGATAATTATAAAATATATAAGAGAAAACACAGATGAAACCTTTATGTTGTCCTATACTTTTTAAATATTGCAAGCCGAGACTCCTGTAACCAGTTGTTAATGAGATTTCTTTTATACTATTGACATTTTAAATATTGAGTTCTGCGCAACCCGAAGCTACAGGACGGTAGCAAATATTTTTCATTACCATTCAAAGGTCTCTATCAAACCGAGTCTGCAATATATTTTTGTATATATCGTGTTCGGCGACTTTCATACTATATTTGACTTTGATAAAATAGTAACATATTGCAGAAATACTCGTATGTCGTTTTAAATATTTCTCCTTTCATACTCTTTTTCAATAACATATTGCAGAAATATGTCGTTTTATATATTACTCCTTTCATACTTTTTTCACTTTAATAAAAGAGTAACATATTGCAAAAATATGTCGTTTTATATATTTCTCCTTTCATATTCTTTTTCACTTTAATGAAAGAGTTACGTATTGCAGACATATGTCGTTTTATAAATTTCTCCTTTCATACTCTTTTTCACTTTAATGAAAGAGTAACATATTGCAGAAATATGTCGTTTTAAATATTTCTCTTTTCATATTCTTTTTCACTTTAATAAAAGATTAACATATTACAGAAATATGTCGTTTTATGTATTTCTCCTTTCATACTCTTTTTCACTTAAATAAAAGAGTAACAACATATTACAGAAATATGTCGTTTTATGTATTTCTCCTTTTATACTCATTTTCACTTTAATAAAAGAGTAACATATTGCAAAAAATATGTCGTTTTATATATTTCTCCTTTCATACTATTTTTCACTTTAATAAAAGAGTAAGTAACATATTACAGAAATATGTCGTTTCATATTAGTAGAGAATCACGAAAATTACAGCCATCCCGAATATGATAAACAAGGAACCTTCAGTGTGGTTATTATCCATTATTTTCGTTTTATTTCAGCTTATCCCACATATCATATTCATTATGTTTCAGCTTGTCCTACAGGCTGGGCTGTACATGGACATACATGCTACAAATGGCTAGGTTGGGAAGTCAGTCTGGACTTTCATGCTGCCAAAAATGCATGCGCTGCCCTAAATGCACATTTACTTAAGGTAGATTCAGTGGAAACTCAGAAGTTTCTGGGAGAGCTTTTAGAATATGATAAGTAAGAAACCTTTGACTATTGATATTGCATGCTGTAATTAATATCATTATATAAAATGTTAAGCAACAGTAAACAATATCTATTTCAAGCCATTTCAAGCCTAACGCTAATTTGTAGAATTGCCGCTGCCCGTCAAAACATTACGAATTTAAAGGAAGGACTATAGACATGATAGAACATACTTGAGTCCTGATACTAAATGCTACTACTTCATGAAACCATGTCTAGTTTGATTTGTTAAGTTTCATTATATACATGTCCATCATATACCAGAATCGTAATAACCAGAAATTTGCAACGAATGATTTCAAATGGAAAATATTCAAAATTTTACTTGTGCACAATTATTTGTAACTGTACAGTAATTGTCATTGCTTAAAGCAACAGTCTGCAAATAGTCGCAAAGGTAATTTATGTTTGGAATTCAATTGTATTTTCAAAATATTTCTATGTTCACTAAAAACGTCCACACATGCTATTTAAATAGTCCAACAATGGCTTAATTTATGCTACTTCCTGTTGTTGTTGTTATAGTTTTGCTGAAATTTGGTACTGTATAGAATTTCATTTGTCAGAGTTTGAGTCTCCAACTGGTCTCAAATTAAAGAGAATAATACACTGTTTGTAGTGATTTTATGATATTATTTCTGTCTTAAATATAAGAAGGAAAAATAAAGACTGAGACCTGGTGTCATACGAGATTATGTGATATTTGAGTTTAGATCTTTGTATATATCCAGTACCTTCATATGCTGACAATGGAATGCAAACACATGTATCGTTTCTTACGTTTTCTGATTACATATAGAGTTTCTGTATTCAATACAGAGTTTCTGTATTCCATGTATAGTTTCTGTATTCCATACAGAGTTTGTGTATCATTATCTCACTAAACTAGATCGCGACATCGGGCTGTGTAAACACGCCAGTATTACACTATGTCACAATGTCACCTCCTGCGTTTTACGAGCATTATCATTAAGGCATATAATAAAATAATCGGTTACTAGATTGATTGTCCTGGAAGCCATATCTCCTCGGTCACATTAAAAGCCTCGATGTAGATATGGCTGGTCCACTCGAGTTGATACAAGCTTCCAGGACACGTCATTCTAGTTGTAATACTATTGCATTCGGTTCGTCAATTCCAAGAATGATCACTCTTATCGGTATTCAACAGAGAACAATCCGCGGACGTATGGATTGGAATAAAGGCTGATGATAACCGCAATTGGCACTGGTCAGATGGTGAACCTCTAGGCTGGAGCAATTGGAACAGTGGTATGTATGTGACAATCGAGGGTAGTTTAACAGCAGGACAAAAGAAAAGTAGTAAGCATGCGTAATTCTGGCAATAGCAAGATGGCGAACAAGTATTAAAGCTGGCACAGTCGAAATGGTCTCTATTGGAAACCATTGCATACAAGTCATATATAATTGTACAGTTACGCTCTCATAGATTAGTAGACAGATTTTAAACCAGTGATACGTTTAAAACATCTATTTTAGTTGCTTATTGTAATAATTATAAAACAACTTTAGAATAAATCGAATAAAACCAAGTGAAGCGTGACGATAATTTTCCCATTGAAGGCTTATCGAAGAATATATGAACAGCAAAGACCTTCATAAGTGCCTTATAACGTAATGCTTTTAACATGTTTCGTAAATAAGGTCATCACAAACCCCATGTATACAATGATTCTATTAGGTATCCATGTGTTACAATTGTTATAGTAATAACGCATCCATGAAATAAAGTTTAAACATTTAAACTGTTTTTTTCCACGATTCCCGTCAGAACTGAAATTTGCTGTGTTTTATTGTACTCCTACAGTAACTGAGGTGTAGCTAATTAGTATGAAATATAATACATTCACTGAGGTGTAGCTAATTAGTATGAAATATAATACCTGCGTATTTTACATTAGAATGGTATGTAAATATCACTGATGAATGATCTTTATGTGATCCAAAGGTGAACCAAATGACTGGAACGGCATTGAAGACTGCGCTATAAGCAAAAACTCAGGGGTATGGGCAGACTACCCATGTCAAGACTACAACCTTTTTGATGTCGTTTGTGAAATTACTCCTACAGGTATTCGTTGTTTCATTCTTCAATATTTTATTTCTAAAATAAAATCGAATTTAGATTCAAATAATTATACTACACTTGATTCCATAAGTTAAGCATATGTTACTTTTTCAGTTCATATTCATATAAACATGATCATCTTTGTGTTTTACTTTATATTTTATTTACACTGTCCCGTTTAACTGTGATGACACTTAGGTAGTTAGGAAGTTTATAGCAAAATAATAAGTGAGTATTGTTAAATGGTAAAGCAATACCAATATAAAGGCCTTTGTAACCTAAAACAGTAACAATGCCTAAAAATGGAGTATTTTACCTTCAAATTAGCCTTTGTGAACAGATCGCCCAAATGCTTTGAATGTGTGATGCAGTACTGTCTAAAGCCGTATGTGTTTACATTCCAAACATAACAGCCGGCTTCACTTTACGTGTACATCTACCTAAAGGATATCAAGATCTGTATTACAATTAATTACCTAACGATTCGATGTTATTTGAAACAATTTAGTAATCTTCATGTTAAAAATTTCTGCTAATTTCAAAATGAATTATAAAATATCTAGTGTTTGATAACATTACATATTTAAGTATTTGTAAATGTTTAAATTGTCTTCTCTGATTTAATTGTAAATATTGAACGAGTTACCTTTACAGCATCTGTGTTTCCAGCATCAACATGCCTAGATCAGCTGGATGACTGTGAATTAATACTGATGACGATGCCCGACATGTGCGTGAAGTACCCGGACTATGCCTGGCATAACTGTAGGAAGACCTGCGGTGTTGGCTGTAGGTTGCAATAATATGTATACTTTATATGAGGATTAATAGAGCTCTTGACACGAGGAGCAGTAAGAGGGCGCTGTCACTGAAATAAAAATATGAACATATATGTGAGTTTACTTTGCGAATGGTATAGCTCTCATTAAAAAATAAATAAGAACTGACACAATGGAGCAAAGGTATTGTTAAAAAAACGTTTGAAATAGGTTGAGATCGTGCGTTTGTTGTCATTTTACAAACAATGCATCAAAATAACAATACTATACATGAACTATAAAATACATTTTTTTATCGAAAAAAAATCCGATTTTTCTTCAAAAGTCCTGAAACTGGTTATCCATGACTGTGTTACTGGTGTGTTTACCAGTATGTGACTGCTAGTGTTAGTAATGCTCATGTCTGTATTACTATGTAATATCCACGAGTATGCTTCTGCTGGTGTTAGTAATGCTCATGTCTGTATTACTATATAATACCCATGCGTATGTTTCTGCTGGTGTTAGTGCCGGTGTTAGTAATGCTCATGTCTGTATTACTATGTAATATCCGCGAGTATGTTTCTGCCGGTGTTAGTGATGCTAATGTCTGTATTAATATGTAATATCCACGAGTATGTTTCTGCCGGTGTTAGTGATGCTCATTCATATCTGTATTACTATGTAATATCCACACGTATGTTTCTGCCGGTGTTAGTGATGCTAATGTCTGTATTACTATGTCATATCCACACGTATGTTTCTGCCGGTGTTAGTGATGCTAATGTCTGTATTACTATGTCATATCCACACGTATGTTTCTGCCGGTGTTAGTGATGCTAATGTCTGTATAACTATGTAATATCCACACGTATGTTTCTGCCGGTGTTAGTGATGCTAATGTCTGTATTACTATGTAATATCCACACGTATGTTTCTGCCGGTGTTAGTGATGCTAATGTCTGTATTACTATGTAATATCCACACGTATGTTTCTGCCGGTGTTAGTGATGCTAATGTCTGTATTACTATGTAATATCCACACGTATGTTTCTGCCGGTGTTAGTGGTGCTAATGTCTATATTACTATGTAATAGCCACACGTATGTTTCTCCTGGTGTTAGTGATGCTAATGTCTGTATTACTATGTAATATCCACACATATGTTTCTGCCGGTGTTAGTGATGCTAATGTCTGTATTACTATGTAATATCCACACATATGTTTCTGCCGGTATAGGACATGTTCTTATCTATATACTATAACTCTGCTTATACAATAAATTCTCCTAACTGTTTACCATTCATTTCATTGAAGTCTGCAATCCGATGACCAAGTGTACCGACGACGCCAACTTGTCTTACAGGGGAACGCGTGTCTACGGTGACGCACAAGTTGCAGTCGGACAGGTAATCTACCGTATAATGTTTTAGTCTCTTGGTCAGTAAGTTATTTCTGTACTGAAAGCAAGTTCTTCAATTCTGAACAAACAATGATTCCAGACCTGTCAAATGACATATGTCCTTTTTCTAACTAACTGCAACTTTTTTTTCACAAAACATCTTGGGATTTCTTTGGAATATTATGTGGAATTAAGTGTACAGTATATACAATATGTTGCGGAAATTCCCGAGTTGCGTTTCTTTTTCGCTTCAATATATATGTGTATATATGATTCCTCTAGGATAGCATGCTGTGTTAAAATCTGCATATTATTATTTTCATGAAGAATAGCTTAACGCTAATCTACTTATTTATTAAACCTCCAGGTGACCATGTGTTAATATCTAAAATTTTATTTTTTCGTGAACTTAGCTACATATTTTACTAATTCCAAAAGTGGGCATGCGATAAAATATGCGTATTATTTTGTTATTAAAATAGTTCATTCTACGCTACATATTGTATGTGATAACATTTACAAACAAGAACAACCTAAAATGTTTCGACTAGTTTCGACTGGTTCCTGGTGTCTTGGAATACATGAATTATAACACGCGGATACATGATCGTGTTTAACATATGGATCTATGGTTTACTATTAATATATTTCTTTCTATAGATACTAATTTTCTATTTGTTCTTAAATTCTGTTTTCGGCAGTATGTAGAACACAGGTGCAACAATGGATATTTTCATACATCCGGGTCCTTGACGAGAGCATGTCTTCCATCCGGGTCTCTAACAGGGACGCCACCAGTTTGTTTAAGTTAGTTTTCTCATTTCAGCGTTTATTTATCTATATTTATTGATGACATTTTAAACCTCTTCTAAGGACTTATGAAAGTGGACCAACATGTTTAGTCTCAGTCTACTGACTGGTTATAAAACAGTCTAGTTTAAAGTACTTCATTATGTTATGTTTTATTCAATATGTCGGCCTCTTGGCCTTTTTTAAGAGAAAACGATTTCATAAAACACTGATGTCAAGTCCATTTTGCGTATAAGCGACGGAAGTTGTGACTTTTTGTTTGTCTGTTTGCGTGTTTGTTTCTGTGTTTTGTGGTTGACTGTCCTCCTTGAATGCTACTTTCCCTGTCCGATCTTTTTATATTTCTTTAGCGTCATGACTGTCATTCCTGCCCAACGTAACGTCGTTTCCCGCAATGACGTCGCGTCATGGCTCAGAATGGCGCTATATCGTTTCCCGAACTCGCCACAATTCAGAATAGTTCTAAAATATATTAAAGTATCACTACAACTTTACATTACACCCAAAAGATACTTTAGTGCCAAAATAGATATAAAACTCGAACAGGAAAAGTAGCATTCAAGTACGACAGTCAACCACAAACACACACAGAAACAAAGAACAACTTTATTTAAAGATGAATAAAAGCTTTCTTATTCAAAGATCTTCTATTAACTGTCTATATATCCGACCTTCATGAAACACTCTTATATCCCGGAGATGCTCGGTTATGCGTTCTTTCAAAGTTCTTTCTGTTTCTCCTACGTATATTGTTTTGTCAATTCGTGCACACATGAGGCCATATACCAGCTTCCTGTCAGTGCAACTTATATTTGTGACTGTGCGGAATGATTCTTTCCGAGATACGTTAGAAATGTTACCTTCTCGAACTATTGAACAGACCTTACAATTACATTTAGGCGTTGATGTAGTAATTGCTCTATTCGTTTTCCCGTGAGCCAATGTATTACACAAATTCTTGTCTCGTCTGAACGCTACCATAGGTTGTTCTTTGAAGACTTCTACCATCCGTTCCGATTTATATAGTACATTTCTGTGTTTTGACAAAATATCCCTCACGTCTGGCAATATGTTTGAGTATGTCATAACGAGTTGAACCCTATCGCTGTTTCTGTTGTTTTTTTCTTTTGGTTTTAACAGTTCTTCTCTAGATTTTGTATCAGACCGTTTTAATTGCTGTTCTGATCTCTGCCGCTGTATCCTCGCTTCCTCTATTGAATGTTCAGATATTGTTTATGTTTGATATAGTCATCCTTTTTTTCACATATTCGTCTTATTTTGATTCCTAAACCATATGTTAAAGCTTTTTTTGTATGTGTTGGGTGACAAGCGGTGTTGTTTAAATATAGCTGTTTATCAGTTGGTGTTCGTACAAATCAGCATTTTTACGTGACTTTCTTCAATATTTAAAGTAGTTTAAAATATGGCATATACAAAAACTGACTTGTTAGAAAGCAATCTATTTTTTTATGAGTTCAAACGATGACAAATACAAAAAACTGTCCTTTTGTTTTGCCTAAAGACAATTTACAATTATCTGGATAAAGACTAAGATTATTTTGAAGAAATAAGTTTAAGAAAACTTGAATAATATTTGATTTTGTGCAGAGCTACCAGACATAACAGAAATGATATAATACATGTATTTGTTCACAACTAGTTCCGGAAGTAACGCCCGATGTCGACTTATTTACTAACAATGACATATATAGACGCCGTTACGGAGGCAGCAGACAGGTAACCTTGATCCTCGCCAACAGCACCAACGCCTCGAATATGAAGTTAACAGCGGAGGGCAAGGTGACGTCATGGACATTCTATAGTAACTACGCTGGTACCATAGCCCTACAAGTGTGGCGGCAAAATGGCGTGTATGTAATTCCTATACGAGTTGCTTAACTGTTACCCATTTCGTTGACATTTCAGGGATTTTTAATTATTAAATAATAAAACAAAAATACAATTTTCGAGTGTGTGGAGAGACAGACCAACTAATTTTCCTGGTTAGAACCAGTACAGTATACCCCCGCTATCAGTAAAAATCGATACTTTCTCACTTATAACCTGATGGAGTAGCTGTTTAGTTATACAAATATTACGAATATTAAACCCTCAACTCGACTATAGGAGTTTGAAAAACGAATAAGTTGAGAAACATAGATCACATAAGAAGATGCTCGGAGAACATATTCATCTTAGTGGGTATAATTACCAATATCAAATTAAAATCATCGCTCTTGTCATAGATTTTGCTTATACATGTAATTTCAACAAGAGGTTCGCTGTTCGTAGCCATAGGGATACCAGACGTAATATTATCTAATAGGAAAAAAGTGCTTCACAAACTTCTTTGCCCTTATTGTCCAGAATGTTGTTAGTGAGAAAACGCTTTAGTATTGTTACAAGCCAAAGATGTAGTTGATTATCTAGGGAACTAGAGAGCAAGTCCGACATAGTACAATACTTGCAATAGCATCCGTAACAATATGATGTTTTTGCATGGCTTTAATCGAAAATTACCTGTTTCAAATAAGCAGTCCGGAAAAAATGATGTTTAACACTGTACTATAAAAACGCTTTATAGATGAAATGTGTTCTTTTCATTTAACGTATGATATTATAATAATTGTTATAACAAGCAATCTGGCAGTACTCCGTGTCTAAAGGTACAGCATGTAATCAAATTCTAGTTAATATAGCTATCTCGCATTGTTGTCACTGAGTGTTTCGTATCACTTGCAATGTATTTAAACAGTAACGCAAAATAGTGTAAGTATTGTTTAATACTGGCTAGTGAACTAATTCAAACTTATTTCACGTAAAAGTCATTATCTACAAATATATGTAGATATGTAGTTTTTTTTTAGAATAAAATTTACATTAATAGCTGGTAATCTGAGACACCACATATCTGCACAAACTGACAACACAGATTAGTTCAGTTCATCTACAGTCCCCACTTTATTAAGATTATTTATTTGGAGAAATCTAAACTAAAATCTAATGACATTTTCCATACATCGTTAACTATTTACCATTTACATTTCAAACAGGGACTATCAGCTTATTGGTCAAAATATTATTAATACAGTCGAAGATAGGAAGTATACTGTCAGAATCGATGACGTGACTGCACAGATACACGCCAAAGTGAACGACTTGGTTGGAATATGGCAACAGAGCGGAGAGTTATCCTACACGCCATGCGACCATACAATCATGCCAGAGAATGCACACTGGTTCCAAACAACCAGTTCTGTAAGTAAACCGATTATCTATATATGGACTTTATTATGTTCTGTTAATGTTTGTTTATTTTGTTTGTTTGTATGGTGTTTTACGTCATTTTCAACACATGTAAGGTTATATATGACGGTCGATTTATTTTTGTGGTGGAGGCAGACCACCAAATTTTTCTGGGTAGAACCAGTACTGTACACCTCCTGCCATCAGCTTACAAGTCGAGCTCCCAATGCGATTAATGTAAGCGTTGCATTTGTATATAGCTAAATGTTGATCATATTACCAGTATGTATTTAACCTAAATATGGCTGTTTAATAGGTTTTCATAAGGCCAAACAAAATAATATGTGTGGTTCAGGTAACACGGGCAAAAATAAAAAAGGTAGGTAGGCTTCTTTTTTTTTTCAATAATGAATTCAATTCTGACCATGAATTTAATATGTTAAATTACTATACCTTGAGTTTGATTTTTTTGCATTATCAACATTTTTTATTTTTTTTATTTTAAATTTTTGCATAAAAAGTTTTAGGGTTAGGGTCGGCCCCTTTAAATAGAGTCGGTCGGGTTACCTGAACCACACATATGTGGCCTAATGTTGAACTTGTATTGTCATTCTATATCGATGACACCGGCCGTCAATCATGTTATACCACAGGAAAATGACGTAACATGTATTGTATGGGAATAATAACTGATGAATATCACTTTAGGGTTTTGTTGTTCAGATATTATAGTGCATTTAAGGAAAACATCAGTTAAATGCCTGCCACCAAACACATCCAATCCTTTGCCATGTTTGTTGCATCAATGAATATGACTCATTTATTTCCAGTTCACAAATGCCGCAGACATGATTTCCGGGACAGACTATCCATTCCAGGTTTGCGACATGAATTGCAGGATTTACTCCATCAGGGCGACAGTAAACCCGTCTGCTGTGTGTGCATAAATTGATAGAAATAATTTTTACTCAGTAAATGAATGCATTAGAATATTATGTTTTGTTTTCCTTAAGAACCTATATTGTTATCAGTGTCCACTGTGAAGCAAACATCCTCAGTTTAATTAGTGAGTAACGCTTAGTTTGCAGTTTTCGCAAACTCTGAAAGCAATGAGAAAGCAAATTTAGTTTCTGGGACATGCCCCTTCAGTATAGTATATACATGTAAAATCATGGTTCAGTTACAACGTGAGCTCTATTGCGTCACACATACTTTGGTCACTAATTCACCGCGACTGATTCGTTGTTTATATACATGCACCTTAAACATTTTCTTTGACCTTATTCGTTTCTGGGACATGCGCCTTCAGTATAGTATATACAAGTAAAATCATGGTTCAGTTACAACGTGAGCTCTATTGCGTCACACATTCTTTGGTCACTAATTCACCGCGACTGATTCGTTGTTTATATACATGCACCTTAAACGTTTTCTTTGACCTTATTCGTTTCTAGGATATAGTATATACATGTAAAAGCATGGTTCAGTTACAACGTGAGCTCTCTTGCGTCACACATTCTTCGGTCACTAATTCACCGCGACTGATTCGTTGTTTATATACATGCACCTTAAACGTTTTCTTTGACCTTATTCGCATGTTGCTTCGGTCTTCCCCGTACTACACAACAAAAACGGAATTGCTGCAGCAGATCTGTTATGGAAATCGACGAGACAATTCCGATTGCACACCGAGCTGAAGGTTATAATATCGTTATGGTTCCCCATGACCCTGCCATAATAAAGTGATAATGTTGACAACCTGTTAAAAACTCAAAACTTGTTAGAATTCTGGGGAACTTACTCTATGATGCAACTACATATGTCTCCAAATAAACATCAACAAGGAAAATGGGGTTGAATACCTTATAAGAAAGATTTCTTCAGCTGTATACTTACACCGGGTCAAAGGTCAACGTTAATTTTTATCTCTTACAACTGCATACCCTGTCTACTTTTACTTCTGAAATTTATATGAAAAACTGTCAAAATCATAAAATATCAACATCATTCCTAGAATACAGTTACAGCCAAAAGATAACAGGAAACTGCACTAAAAGGGTTAAGAAAAAACCATTAGCACTCCTTAATACTGAACTACTTTCGACTGCACCAGCGAGCACATCCGGCTGATTTAGTGTAATTAAACCTGAAGCAATGGTTCGCATATTTACTATAATTGAGTATTATCATATATATGGTTACTCCCACACCGCAAACTGTGTGATAAATTAAATTAGGTGAAACATACTGTTAGGAAACATGCAATATTGTACAATAAACTATTTATTCTGCATGCCCATATTATATATAGAGTGTCTGTGATTTTGAAATGTAATTACCTAATGTCGTGTCAAATTATTTAAACTATTAACACAATTCTAACAAGTGTTTAGATTTGTAAAATAATAGGATAATCAATATTTGTTGTATTTTTTCTTATTTCTTTTAACACAGCCATTCCATAAGATCCAATAGTTGCAAAACCACATGCTTTTTAAGTACGGTATGCCATTAAAAATAAAAAAGAGACATGTTGGTGTAGTTTGTGTTTTTACTATATTAGCATTTGCTAAAAGTTCTGCAACAATACATTTAAGCTTTACTTATATATTTCGTGATTTACATGTTAAATGTTTCAGATGAAAATGTATTTTATTAAATTATTGTTATTAACGTATTGTCTATAAGTGTATGATTATCCAATGCGCTTGACAGAATATTTTCTCTCCCTCATATTTTTCTCCGAGGTATTAAAAGAGCTATGCAAAATGTACATGCTTGTCAAAAATCGTTTGTCTTCCCAACACGGAGGTGACATTGACTGACAAAAACACATGCAAGTTGATGGTACCATAATTCAAGAAGTAAACAAAGGACTTTCATGTGGAGGTGACTTCTTTATTGTAGTATTAGCTCTACTAATCAAAGATCAGCAGCACTTATGTCGTGGTGCGGTGTCCGTCGTCCGTCCTTAAACTTTCTTTGTAGCGACTACTACCCCGAAACTATTGGATTGATGTTCATGAATATTTCCGGAAATGTTGCCGATGATGTCTAGTTGATCCTAGCAAAAATTCACGTAGATGTGAAATCCATGATGGCCGCTAAAGCTAAAAAATAGATTTTTAAAAAACACGTTTGTAGCGACTACTTCTTGAAAACTGTAAGTGATATTGATATGGGACTTTTTCTAAAATGATCAGCATGACATGACGTTGGTACTTGTTTAAAGTCTTTTTGATTCGATGTTAACATGAATGCCAGCTGCCATCTTTGTTTAAATAGAGTTATATAGTAAAAGGTTGTAGCGACTACTCCTCCGAAACTACTAAACGGATTCAGGTCGGTCGAAAATTCAAGATGGCCGCCACGGCTAAAAATAGATTTTTAAAACACAAGTTTGTAGCGACTACTTCTTGAAAACTATAAATTATATTGATATGGGATTTTTCTAAAATGATCAGCATGATATGATGTTGGTCCTTGTTGAAAATTATTTTGATTTGACGTGGATGCCAGCGGCCATCTTTGTTTAAATACTTATATAGTAAAACATTGTAGCGACTACTCCTCTGAAACTACTTGACGGATTTGCATGAAACCTCACAGGAATGTTGCTCTTGATGTCTATTTGATCCTAGTAAATCTTAGTAAAATCCTAGTAAATCAGGTCGGCCAGAAATTCAGGATGGCCGCCAAAGCTAAATTAGATTTATAAAAAACAAATGTGTAGCGACTACTTCTTAAAAACTATAAGTGATATCGATATGGAATTTTTTCTAAAATGATCAGCATGACATGATGTTGGTCTTTGTTGAAAATCATTTCGTTATTAAACATGGCTGCCAGCGGCCATCTTTCTTGTCCTAGAGTTACAGAGTAAAACTTGTAGCGACTATTCCTCTGAAACTACTTGAAGGATTTTCATGAAACTTAAAGGGAGTACATCAGGATTTTTCTAGAAATATCTTAAATTATAAAAATGTTCCAATTCATGATAAAACACTTATATCCATCAAAATATGATGTTCGAACCATATTTTTAAGGTTTAAACTTCGAATACACCATATAGCTAGGACGGAATCGGGCATAACATGCTGAAATTAACCCTGGTGCGTAACCTAGGATAGCACATATTACTGTACAGAATGAATTTCCTTGTAACTCAGAGGTCATTTTTAGGATCATTCATTATGTTTAGGCGCTTTAAAATAGAAAATATTATTATTTGTCAATTTTAAGTCGGACCCAACACCCCTTTGAAAAGCCTGATGTACTCCCTTTAACAGAAATATGGCTCTTGATGTCTAGTTGATCCTAGCAAAATGACCAGCATGACATGATGTTGGTCCTTGTTAAAATATATTTTGATTTCACATTAAACATGTTTGCCAGCGGCCATCTTTGTTTACATAGAGTTATATATAAAACTGGTAACGACTACTCTGAAACTACTTGACAGATTTTCATGAAACTTACAGGAATGCTGATCTAGCTATTAAAACCTATCGGTAGAGCTTCAAGGTCATTGACCACACATTTCCGAAAGACGCATACGTTTGATAATCAATGTACGGACTTTATGTTAAATGTGTGCTGGATTTGGCAAAGTTGATAGACGCACAAACTCCATAAAACAAACTTTAATTGATAATTCCAACTTTTGATCAAATACGACATTTTGTGATTGAATTCCATTTAAAAATAGAAATTAAGGGTGTATTTTAGTGAGACTGAGAAATTGAGCGTTGCTTTCATAAAATGATGCAATTAGGAATTAGTTCCCTCCATAATTAATCATTTTGAAATAATAAATATAACACTTGTGGTAATACTTTCAAGAGAAACTTAATTAGATCGTATCAAATGTAAATAAATACGTATAAAATATCAACAACAACAACAACAACAACAACAAAAACAACTCAAACATTTCGACATTAGATCTGATTCAGCATTAACGTGTACATTGCAGATGGAACTTATGGTTGCATGTAACTGCCGTCGAGTCGTTGTTTTGCCTTTAGTTAGTGATGTACCAATAATCGATTACAACCGATGCAAGTCTATAATCAATCATCGGTTGAACGTATAAAGGCACTTAATTAATGTTCAAAATAGGTCTCTCGGAAAGGAATTTCAGGATTGTTATTCGGGTCATTTGGTAAAAGATTAAGGTCACTGTTACTATAAATAGGATTTTGGTTGCCATTCAATAACAGTAGTTTACCTTGACGGATTTATCAAACACTTCACCTCATCGGAATTAGCATGGGAATGTTACTTAGGTCATCCAAAGGTCAAGGACACTATTACTAAAAATACAAATTGATTTTTATCTCGACTACTCTGACTTACAGAATGGATTTTCATGAAACTTTACAAGAATGTTGCCCATGATGTCTAGTTGATCCTAGCAAAAATTCATATTGAAATCCATCATGGCTGCCAAAGCTAAATATAAATTATTAAAAAAATAAGTTTATAGCGACTATACTTAAAAACTATAAGTGATATTGATATGTGACTTTTTCTAAAATGGTCAGCATGACATGGTCCTTGTCGAAAATCGTTTTGATTTGATGTTAAACATTGCTATAGCGGCCATCATTGTTTACATAGAGTTATATAGTACAGACTTGTAGCGACTACTCTGTAATTACTTGACGGATTTTCATGGAACTTTACATGAATGTTGCTATTGATGTCTAATTGATCCTAGCAGAATTTCAGTTCGGCGGGATATTCAAAATAAGTGCCAAGGCTTAAAATATATTTTTTAAAAACAAGTATGTAGCGACTACTTATTGAAAACTGTGAGTGATATTGATATGTTTTTTTTTTCTAAAATGATCAGCATTACATGATGTTGATCCGTGTCGAAAGTTACTTTGATTCAACATTAAACATGGCCGCCAGTGGCCATCTTTGTTTACATAGAGTTACATAATAAAAACTTTGCAGCGACTACTTCTCTAAAACAACTTGAGGGATTTTCATGAAACTTCACTTGAATGCTGATCTAGCGATCAAAACCTATCAGTAGAGCTTCAAGGTTATTGACCTGTTGTTGCTGAATAAATTTACTTTCACTTAAGGAATTTTAATAAAATTTCACCACAAAGTGCATCTCATGGACAGGAAGCTCGGGATTGTTATTTAGGTAGTTTGATTTTCAGTCAAGGTCATTATTGCTATTGGAAATTGGTTTCCATTCAATAACTTTAATTTCCCGTGACGGATGTAAATAACAAAACAATTACCTCAAGGGAATTAAACATGAGCTTGTTATTCAGGTCATTTTTCCAAAAGTTAAGGTCAGAGTTATTACAAATAAAATTTGGTTTCTGCTGAATAAATTCACCTTTCCTTAAGGAATCTTAACGAAACTTCACTTAAATGAATCTCGGATTGTTATTTAGGTAATTTGATTTTAGAGCTAGGTCACTGTCAGTGTACATGTGAAAAAGGAAGCTCAGGATTGTTGTATAGGGTGTTTTGTCAAAAGGTCAAGCCTCAAGGTAATTTTTACTAAAATTAAATAATAGATTCCGTTCAATAAATTTGTAGTATGTTCACTGAAAATTCCCTTTGTGATAGCACAGGTTTAAATCGTTAATAAAAAAAAAAATAACACCTGTCAGAGTACTACATTGAAAGGAAGCACTGTATTGTTATTTAGGTCGGTTGGTCAAAGTTCCAGGTTGCTGTTACTATAAATAACAAGAAAAGGTATAACACATATATTATACCATGGGAAGTACGGACTGCATGTAGATGTTCTGGATCCGGGATTGTTTTGATAGTGAAGGTCACCGGCACCTTGACCTTTAAATGAATAAGGATAAGGGTCATGTACTGGTCATGAGCAACCATTCATCCTTTCAAGTTGGAGGACCTAGATCCATCAAGTTTGTAGTTGTTGATAGGACATCGTATTGATAGTGAAGGGCACCTCAACCTTGACCTCCGACATAGTGACCGGAAAATAACAAGAGGTCAATGACCTTGAAGCTCTACTGATTGATTTTGATTTCAGAAGTAGTCGATACAAACTTCTTTTTTGAAAATCTATTTTTAGCCGTAGCGGCCATCTTGAATTTTTGACCGACCTGAAATTTTGCTTGGATCAATTAGACATCAAGAGCAGCTTTCCTGTGAAGTTTCATGAAAATCCGTAAAGTAGTATCAGAGGAGTAGTCGCTACACTTTTTCATTATATAACTCTATGTAAATAAAGATGGCCGCTGACAGCCATTTTTAACATTGAATCAAAATGATGTTCGACTCCTATAACCATCATGCCATGCTGATCATTTTAGAAAAAGTCCCATATCAATATCTTTTATAGTTTTCAAGAAGTAGTCGCTAAAAACTTATTTTTAAAAATCTATTTTTAGCAATGGCGGCCATCTTGAATTTCCGGTCGACCTGAAATTTTGCTAAGATCATTTAGACATAAAGAGTAACATTCATGTGAAGTTTCATGAAAATCCATCAACTAGTTTCAGAGGAGTAGTCGCTACAAGTTTTCATGATATAACTCCATGAAACAAAGATGGCCACT
Organism: Cyrtodaria siliqua; assembly: GCA_037043455.1. Taxonomy (NCBI): domain Eukaryota; kingdom Metazoa; phylum Mollusca; class Bivalvia; order Adapedonta; family Hiatellidae; genus Cyrtodaria; species Cyrtodaria siliqua. The sequence goes on from JAWPHD010001761.1 coordinate 63,888, forward strand.
GGCAGCCATGTTTAACGTCGAATCAAAATAATGTTCGACTCGAATAACCATCATGTCATGCTGATCATTTTAGAAAAAGTCACATATCAATATCACTTATAGTTTTCAAGAAGTAATCGCTACAAACTTATGTTTTTTAAAAAAAAAATTAACTGTGGCGGCCATCTTGTATATCTGGTCGATCTGAAATTTTGCTAGGATCAATTAAACATAAAGAGCAACATTCCTGTGAAGTTTCATGGAAATCCGTTATGTAGTTTCAGAGGAGTAGTGGCTACAAGTTTTCATTATATAACTCTATGTAAACAAAGATGGCCACTGACAGCTATGTTTAACATCGAATTAGAACGATTTTTGACAAGGACCAACATCATGTCATGCTGTATCATTTTTAGAAAAAGTCCCATATCAATATCACTTAAAGTTTTCAAAAAGTAGTCGCTACAAACTTGTATTTTGAAAATCTATTTTAAGCCATGGCTGCCATCTTGAATTTCCGGTCGACCTGAAATTGTGCTTGGATCAATTAGACATCATCAAGAGCAACATTCCTGAAAAGTTTCAAAAAAATCCGCCAAGTAGTTTTAGAGGGGTAGTCGCTACAAAAATGTTTACTATATAACTCTATATAAACAAAGATGGCCACTGGCAGCCATGTTTAACGTCGAATCAAAACGGTTTTTGACAAGGATCAACATCATGTCAAGCTGATCATTTTAGAAAAAGTCCCATATCAATATCACTTATAGTTCTCAAGAAGTAGTCGCTACAAACTTGTATTTTAAAAATATATTTTTTGCTTTGGCGGCCATCTTGGATTTCACATCAACATGAATTTTGGCTAGGATCAACTAGACCTTATTGGAAATATTTCTGTAAAGTTTCATGAATATCCATCAAGTACTTTCAGAGGAGTAGTCGCTACAAATAAAAGTTTACAGACAGACAGACGGACGGACGCCGCACCACGGCATAAGCTCTGCTGATCTCTGATCAGTGGAGCTAAGAACAGGTTATCTACTGGTCATGACCAACCATCCTTTCAAGGTTGAGGACCGTAGGACCAACCGTTGTGTAGTTATTGATCGGACATCTTTAGATAGCGAATGTGACCGCGACCTTGAACTTTGATGTAGTGACCCCAAAATGAAAAAGTGTCATCTAGTTGTAATGGTAAAGCGTTCTTCCAAGTTTGGGGGCCCTAGGTCCAACCATTCTGTAGTTATTGATCGGACATCGTTTCGATAGTTAATGTCAACACGACCTTGACCTTTGACCTATTGACCCCAAAATCAATAGGGGCCATCGACTGGTCATGAGCAACCATCCTTCTAAGTTTGGGAACCCTTCTGCCAACCATTCTGTAGTTATTGATCGCACACCGTTTGGATAGTCAATGTTAGCCCGGATGTGACCTTTGACCTGGTGACACCAAAATTAATAGGGGTCAAAATGAACATGGCGCCCCGATCACACTTTGTTGTGGGGAGCAATAATTTATTAATTGAAGGGCACTGGCTTAGCCGTTGCTGGGGTGATTTACGGAAGAATAACCGTGTGACAACCTGCTGTAAGGATGAGTATTACTACCAAGATATAACGGTCATGATTGAATAATTGGTAGGGAACTGAAGAAGTGAAGGGACACTATAAAATCTGAAATGAAGATTACTGTGCATCCCATTAAGTGGGGTGCATGAGATGTTGTAGATTTGGCGGAAAGTGACAAATGAGAATAGGTATTTTGTTGAAAAATATGTTTAATATACAAAAACAACATTACTGATGTGGAAAAAAATAATTGTATGTACAACTCAGTGTGTCAGATCCCTGCCAAGACTTGACCTTGAATCTCTTTTCTCGAAAGAAAAGTGTGTTTCCTTACACTACAGAGATCGCCCAGACATCACAAAAAGAGTGTACAAAACTAAGCGAAATTAATAAAGATGTAGATCAAAAGAATGTCAAACTAAAACTAGAAATTGTTATTGTCCATGGGACAAAAACGTATGACTCCCCCACTCGCCCGAACAGACATAATTGACGACTCTAGGTCCAACCGTTCTCATTGATTGGAGATCGTTTTGATATTCAATATCCCTGTGACTGTATCTACAACCTGTATCAGTAATATTTATTGGTCAACCATCCTTCCAAGTTTGAGGACCCGAGGTCCAACCATTCTCTAGTTATTGATTGGACATTGTTTTGTTATTGATCGGGGATCGTTTTGATATCAATAGGGGTCATGTTCTGGTCATGACCAACCATCCTTCTAAGTTTGAGGACCCTAGGTCCAACTATTCTCTAGTTATTGATCGGACATCGTTTTGATAGTCAATGTCGTCGCTAGCTTGACCTTTGACCTAGTGACCCCAAAATCAAAAGGGGTCATCTGCTGGTCATGACCAACCATCCTTACAAGTTTGAGAACCCTAGGTCCAACCATTCTCAAGTTATTGATCAGACTTCGTTTGATAGTCAATGTCACCGCGACCTTGACCTTTGACCTAGTGAACATCGAGTTGATAGTCAATGTCACCACGATGTTGACCTTTACCTAGTGACCCCAAAATCAATAGGGGTCATCTACTGGTCATGACCAACCATCCTTCCAAGTTTGAGGACCCTAGGTCTAACCATTGTGTAGTTATTGATCGGATATCGTTTTGATAGTCAATGTCACTGCGACCTTGACCTTTGACCTAGTGACCCCAAAATCAATAGGGGTCATCTACTGGTCATGACCAACCATCCTTCTAAGTTTGAGGACCCTAGGTCCAACCATTGTGTAGCTATTGATCGGATACAGTTTTGATAGTCAATGTCACCGCGACATTGACCTTTGACCAAGTGACCCCAAAATCAATAGGGGTCATCTACTGGTCATGACCAACCATCCTTCTAAGTTTGAAGACCCTACATCAAACCATTCTCTAGTTATTGATCGGAATCGTTTTGATAGTCAATTTCACCGCGACCTTGACCTAGTGACCCCAAAATCAATAGGGGTCATCTAATAGTCATGATCAACCATCCTTCTAAATTTGAGGACCATAGGGCAAACCATTCTCTAGTTATTGATCGGACATCTTTTGTCACACAGACAGACAGCACAAAATCAATATGGCTCCCCTCCACACTTAGTGTGGGGTAGCCATAACTATCACAGAAGGTTATTAATACCCTTGCAAACGCATAACCCATGACTTCATGTATATGCGCATTTCTACTTCATACTGATGCTTCTCACAATGTTTTGGGTATGACAGAGGTCACAGTGACCTTATTTTGGTATGCGACACACCGCTATCCCAAGATGTATCAACATACCAAGTTTGATATTTCTAAGTGTTATTGTATTGAAAATATGGTCCGGACAAGCATTTTCTATGACAGAGGGCACAGGTCAAGGTCACAATTACCTTTTTCTTGTACGCGACACATCGCTATCCCAAGATGTATCTAAATACCAAGTTTGCTATCTCTAAGACTTAGTGTTATAGTATTGAAAATACGGTCTTAACAAGCATTTTCTATGACAGAGGTTACAGGTCAAGGTCACAGTGGCCTTATTTTGGTATGCGACACACAGCTATCCCAAGATGTATCCACATACCAAGTTTGGTATCTCTAAGTGTTATAGTATTGAAAATACGGTGCAGACAAGAGGTGAAAGTGTCTGTGGATGTTCTACTGGCTAAATGTGCTGGGGACCGTAACACATTTTCAACATTCATTCAACCAGCACATGGCAATGATATAGGTCACTAGTTGTTGAATGCCAGCCAGGGTAGCAGGAGAACTAGTCTGTACAAAGTAAGTGTATTACAGGGTTCCGACAGTTTTTTGAGAACAAAACTCAAGGTATTTTCCAGGTTTTCCCACTGTTTTCAAGGACAATTTATAAATACCAGTGTTTGTCCGACACCGTTGGTGCAAAAACGTTAAATTGTTCGCAGTACTAATATGTGACACCAGACAAGATGTTAGTTTATTGTTTTTGACAAGTATTGACTTTAACCCGCTGTTTTTTAGGCTGTTCTCCCTCATATGAAGGAAATTTAGTGTTGACATTTAACTTGTTCTCAGACGACATGCTTTATCGATTCAAATGATTAGACGCTTGCATATACGACGGAACATTGCGAGTTTTATTTGAAAATACTCGGCTAAAATCATCAACATATTTTATGAGTCAATCGGTGAGGTAACGAATTTGTACGACAGCTATCGAAAACAAAAGTACAATTTGGGGTTAACATTTCATTGATCAGAGCATTAACACATCTTTACGATTGTTCACGAATACCAATGGTTAATTGTTATGGGCTTACTAGGCCATTCGCCAAATCGCCATAGGCGAAAAGTAACCTGAACTGGCGAATGAAAGCCGTAAGAAATACACACCAAATTCGCCAGACATCGGCGGTCTGGCGAATCCAAATTTCCGACCGATTTTGTGTAAAAGATCTCGGAAAATCCCGAATTCTAATTCACAAAGTCTTTCACTGTTTATAAGCCACTAACCCGCTGAATGTTTTAGCTAATTAGTGACAATCAATTTAGATCGATAAACTAATTATGTCAGCGTTTATTGAAAACCAGCGTTTATTGAAAACCAAATTGTCGGTGCGATAAGACTCCGCCCACTGTTACGCCTCTTGCTGTCAATCAACTGGTTTGTGTCCCCGCGCTCAACATTATCTGTCATATAAAGTTGTGACAGTATTCACAGATTTAACTGCGTGATCAAATAATGTGGCGCCTTCTAGCGGCCAAAATGGCTGATCAAAACAGAAAATTTGAAAATGTTTGCTTACGAATTAGCCAGAGATACTCAGCCCGTCTGTGTTTTTGAACTTTACGATCACTGATAAGTGTTAAAGGAACACATGGCAATCTTGAGTTTTCAAAAACTAGCAGCGCCCCGTTAGTTTTTATCATTAATGTTAATTATAAGAATTGTATTAAGCCATTTGTTTTTGCATATTATTATTTTTTATATTATCGCGCCAGTAATATATTCAAACTTATAGTATAATAAGACGAAATAGTGAATACTTAAAATTTGATTTATTTAAATGTAACCAGGGTAAAAGTAAAAATGATACTGGATATATAAATTGTGACACCCATTTCAAATACTGCAAGATTGCCATGTGTCCCTTTAAGTGCCTACTAATTAGTTGTACACATGGTAGCGTAAACTGGTGTTTAATCGGCTGTTTCTGAATTGGGTTCATTTTATGGTTGATTGTTCAATCAAAATGAAACAATACAAAAGGTGTGATTACTCAAAATAATGGTGTATGTAGCATTTCTGAATTTGCAGCGCGGTCTTTCTAGATTCTTTGGAACTCGTGTTAGTTGAACTTGTATATGCCTCAGTTTAGCCTTACATTTTTTAATTATATTACTATTTATTTTATTTCTCTGCATGTTAGCATATTGAAATGCATTTAATGAAAATACTAAATGGTGGAAAGAGTCTGCATTTTCATATTTTCTCATTATATATGCATGCATTCATTCTGTCCTTTTTTAAATTTCAGTCTTTACAATTTATAAAAATTAAAATTACATTAAATTAAATACAATTTATACAAAGTTCTGAACTATGGGAAGCATGATATTATGTCCTTTAATGGGGCATAACACCGCAAAAAGTCATTCAACTGGAACACAACAATGACATGCACAACTACACATGGCACTAATCATCCCTGCCATTGTATCAAGAGAACAGAAATGTGACAGAGTTTGTGTATTAAAACTTTAAAGAACTCAATATCATTAACCAGTACACAACAATGGCAATGCAACTAGGCTTGGTATAGTTCTATGACATAAAACATCACAGAACAGAGCTACAGATAAGCAACGTATTTGCGTAAATTCCCAGTTAAAACTCCCTAAATTAGGCTAAATACACAATTAAATTACTTTATTGGTGCGTACCAATTATTTTTAACAAATTAATTACGCAAAATAACCGTTTTTGTCAGCATTGTCAGCATATCATATTTTATCCATTACCGTGAAGACGGCCAATAACAAATGGAATGCATCGCCGTTTCCAGTCAATTGAGCGAGCCATTGAGATTGGCTAAATGTGACTGGTTATCAAGTTATTTTTTTCACTCGAAAGTAAATCCTTCAGGAACAAAAATGTTGTATTCAGTCTAGTCTATTTTTAATTATTCGGCATCACCGAAGCACTCAACTTTCTCTGTATGTCAACATGGCTAAAAGAGGCGCAGGTGTTTGAACTCAGTGCAAGAATATTCATTATCGCTAAATATTAATAACTAACTCAGAACACAATAATAACTAACGTTGCGACGTTGAGTCGTGACGTCAATAAAGTGTTGCCGACGTCAACATCATCCGCCAATAACGTTCAATAAAGCGAATATTTGTTTGCAAAAACGTAATTTAAAATGTAATAAATAGATTATTTAACTGCTGGGATCGACTATGGGTAATCCTTTACTTGATGGTAGACGTGCTTTGTATTTTTTTACTCACACGCATGCGCCCGTTCGTGAAAAAAACTACACGCCTACCTCTTGTGAAAGATTTCCCTATAATCGATCCCAGCAGTTAAATAATCTCTATATAATTCATATAGGGCCCTGGTCTTGTATCACTGCTTAACATAGAAGTTCAGAGAGATATTGCACAGGGTAAAGTTCTCCCTGTACACTGGACAGACTACTTTAAATCCCTCCGAAGGATGACCTATATTCACAGTACCATGCCCAAGTAAGATACTGCGGGAGTTTGTTTGAAAAATCCGGGATGTGACCCCACTGGAAATCGTACACGTGATTTCTGGGACTCGAGTCAAGTATGCTTAATACTTGCCGACCGCAAGGTTAAGTTTCCAAAATGATATGGAAACACAAGAGCACAAGATGTTTCGAAAGATAAACATTCAAGAAAAATATGTCTGGAAGTCTCCTGAAACATGAGTCATACACAAATATCCTAGACACATTCGGTATACACAGGGTCTGAATGACACGAAATGAATCACAACAGCCATGATTCTCACGTCTCCGTCTAGGTATATTGTTCTTCTTTTAGTTTAGATACTACAAATTACTAAATATGCAAACGACGACTAGAAACGTCAGGGAATGTTTAGGCACGCACAACCTTCCAATTGTTCACTCGAATTTTTAAACATGCAGAATGAATAACAAATACGTAGTCTAGATCATCTGCGACGCTTGCTTGTTTACAAAAGTATCAGGTGTCGAACATGATCAAGACTAATTTCATGTAGATCAATCCGTGACAACAAAAAACTTTATTGACACTTATGACAGTGGAGAGTGTAAACTTGCACATATTCTACTTACGATAAATTGTTTCGTTCTAACTGGAGCACTCTTGTTGCACAAAAGAAAACAAAATGGAGGAATGGCCGGATCAAAACGGAAATGGATTGCTATGACGTCAGGCTGTTCCAGTAACACATTACTTTCATGAAACGCCTCCCGATATTTCGCGGAATACATGCTACTCCTGCAGTTGAAGACGCAGTATGCAAACTTCCCTAAATTACCTCAGGCTTGCGCGAGCCAAAACAATGCATGTGCAAACGTATGACACCAACTATCTATTCCATGACATTGACACCTGCATATCCCACACTTTTCAAAATTGACTGCACTGACTACTGTCAGAAATGTTATTACCTAATGCATTCCTTTCTGCATGTTGAGTAAGCTACCATAGAAACAGCAAGCGTGTGGCACTTTATTCAGAGGGTTACCGTAAAGCATATTTACATATATGTATACTAACTAAATGTTACCAGTGTGTGAAAGAAAACTCTGTAAAACCTTTAGAGCTGATGAAGGTATTTTTAATCTATGGAAGTGTTTATTTTAAAACAAAGACAAAATCAAACAAACAAATCTTGCATTCGACAACTCAAAGTTCGTTTACACTTGCACGAGTCTGACTCATTATCCGTTTGTGTAACATGTACAGCCACACAAAAAATTAAGGCTTCTAAGTGCAAGTTATGTATTTACTTATAAATAGTAGCGTTACTGACTTGTTTTATAAATGATCACAACTGCGTATGTAAATTATTGCATTAAAGCAGTAAAACATATTAGATATTTGTAAATCAATGTTTTATTGTGTAAGAAATATTTCATGTTGACATACACTTTTATAATTAATGTATGACACCTTTTCTATCAACATCATTCACAGCCTTATTATTGATGATTTCTAATAGCACCGCATTTTAGCAATCAAAAGGCGCCGCATTTTAGAATACCAAAGAACCAGAAGTGAAACCGAATGATATCCCCTTCAATTTATAACACGAATTTATGATCATGTGTAAAATAAACACTGCCTTGTCTGTTGAAAAGTTGATTACATACCAGCAAATGTTACTTGTACTCATGGACATCTATGTTTAAATTAACATTCGAAGCGCAAAGCAGCCGTCGAAATTAGCACAATCCCGAGACTGGTAAAATGCCTGACAGGCTTGCCCAATATCCAAGAACACCCAGCAAATGTTACTTGTACTCATGGATATCTAAGTTTAAATTAACAGTCGAAGCGCAAAGCAGTGGACAAAATTAGCACAATCCCGACAATGATAAAATGCCTGCCAGGCTTGCCCAATAACCAAGAACACAAGCCCAACGGGCTTGTTGATTTTCCGTTCGTTTCGACGGGAGAAATTGGAATCCAGACGAGGGAACTCCATTAACCAATAGTCCGAGAAACGTTTTACTAGGAAACAGAACAACAAGGCAATTGTTCTTACATAGTTTATTAAACGATTAAATGCACAACTCTGTTTATTTAGCGAAATTGGAAAAATACAAGAAAACACTTGCTTCGTTGTTATTTTGTTAAGGGTTTCCGGGTTTTTTTCCGGCCAAAAGTATGTAGTTCACAGCACAAAAGCAAAATCTATCCGGTAAAGTCCTCGAAATTTAATGCTTGTGTCCAATGATTACCCATTTTCATTTTCTTTTATTGAATATTTTTGATTGCCACATGGCCGCATGAAATTCAAATTTTGGCCGCCCAGACCATTTTTTACTCGCCACGGCCGACTGCGAGTTTGTGCCCCTGGCATACAAAGAGGTAAAACAACATGAACACATGAAATATATATATATAAGCAACAAAATTGAATCACTTGCAACATACCGAAGTCAGGTGGCACGGTTGCAACAAGTTCTCGCTGGAGGGAACCGCTTTTTTCAACAAAATCAACAGGCTTCACCAACACTGCTAGGACTAGTACGAGGCCTGCTGAAAGGTGAGAATATTTGATATAATTATCTCCCCTTTATAGACATTAACAGCAGCCCAACATTCTCTGCTTTGGGTTGTATTTCCAGTCTGACACACAATAAGTGGATAAAGGAAAATTCTAGTTCCCTGTCCAATTGCTGCTATTGCAGTGCACAAGACAAAAAACGTACCTGTGCATATCCGAATACTTAGAATGACACAGGTGCGCATAAACTCATTCTACTAATACATGATAAACATTGAAATGAATTATCAATTAAAACCCGTCATTCTTCCCATGACAAACATCAATCAACGATACCGCTCTCCTTTACTCATGACAAAATTGGGCAATAAACCAAACTTTAATTACTAACTCCCCAATCATCTTTTGTTTACCTGACACTTAGCATATACACTGCCAGACATAACAAAAGCTGTGTGTATTCAGGAGCACGTGACCCCCTTTACTGCATCAACACACCTCATACCTTCAGGCAATTACACAAAGCCAGGTAATCACCTGTTTACTAACGAAAAACGCCAAATGTTGATAACATTAAATGCCTGTGGAAAGCCCGACGTATATTTCCTTGAAAAAAAGTCATGAAATGTGTTCTCAACATGCGCATTGCACCTTATGTGCCACATGCACATCGTATTATCTTTGACGATGTATGACCTGCGCCAAATTTCCCCAATGATATCCGCCAAACCTACTAAAAAGGGCACCGGCCTGCAGATTCGATTTATAATCCCCAAGGCAGAAGCTGTAAATCTATTTGTACACTGGATGAGCAAAACACATTACTTGAATTCGATATGTGTTACCCAGTCATTCCTATTCGCCAATGGACAATCTCACTGTCAATGCCAGTTAAATATCAATACATAGCCATAGGTATAGGAGTATTAGGACAACCCTCCCGTCGAAAATGTTATGCACTAGCCTAGCAAGCTTAAATATTTCACAGTCATTTCTCAAATGCATATATATTTTCCTTACCAATTCCACATCTACTTACAATGGCAATCAAGTGAAATCTTCTTTAACACTTCCTCGAATACAACCATATGATACAAAAGCACTGCAGCTTCCAAGATGGCTTCCAAAACAAACGTAAGTGACAGATCTTCCACAACAAACATGAGTGACAGATCAAACCCTACTTACTCGACCCATGCGCACTCGCATACAACTAACACAACAAACAATCTTCACAGGTACCCGAACTTCTCTGCGCATTACTAAATTTACAACCGTCACAATAACAGAATATCACATCTACTTACCTTTCACCTCAACTGAAACAGCCTTGAATACTTCCGCAAACACGACAAAAACAATGCCGGCTTCCTAACTGACAAAATCGCGTGAGGCGCATGCGTACTCACACAAATAACAACAACATCAGTTGGCCTAGATCACAAGTTTATACATCACATTGGTAAAATAATTCTTCATACACACACCAACCACATCAAACTTTCCCCTAAACCGTCCAAGTATAGCCAGATTTTCAAAACTGTACGCACACATTCTGCATTTTCAAGTTCATCACGACTGACAGTCGCGATTGCGACTGACCACGGCACAGGCAGTCGATAGCAGTTGAGAGCCCTTGAGACAAAAATACATTTAACCAATACATCATCTCAAAACTCATAACATATACACGTACCTACCTTTCGTCGCGAACTTTTGGACAACCGTTACTCACGAGCTCTAATGCAATTCGTTTAATATCCTCAATCGAAATGCTCACGATATTCAACTGTGCTGCAATAAAAATGGCGTCCTCAAAATGTCTCTAAAATTGTCTGCGCATGCGCGGTAAATATTAACACCAGATTTATATATACATATTAGTATTCAGCCAAGAGATAGCAACTTAGGTAATACCAAATTCAACGTCCCGTTCATGAATCTTTATCCACTACTGTCTTTCCGTACTAGAAAAACTTTTTTCCCCGCAAGGCTGTCATGCAATTTGGCAGGGTTGAGAAGTATCCATTGTGCAGTTTTAAGATAGGTGATTACACCTATAGGGGACTTGTTATTTGCTAAATTTTGTTTTCACTGGGTTTCATTTTAATGAAATGTTGGAATTAATTCATAAGCATAACATGCAGCTTCATCTGGTCGATTCAAAGGCCATTCTCTAAGAGTAAAGATCAGTGCCTAGAATGGATGGTTATAATTATGTAAATATACAGTTAAGTTGTGATTTATTTGAAGTAAAATATGCTTAATCTAAATTTAACTTGGCTGATTATTGTTTTTGTACGCTCTGTGCTGTTGGGAACATCTCTGTAGTGTAAGGAAGCATGCTTTTCTTTTGAGAAAAGAGATCCAGGTTCGAGTCCTGGTCTGGATCCTGGCACACGTATTGATCTGTACAAACTTTGTTCCGGGATAACACAACTTTAAAATACATACATGATAAAATTGTCCATTACACAATTATACTAGTGTTAAAACATCTTTCCATAATATTTGAAATCAAACAAAACCAAAAGAAAAATATTATTAAACTATAATTCTTTTTATACAATTATTATATAACTTCATTGTTTTATTTATATAGTACTCGGGTCGGCAAACAAAGATTTTGTCACCTCCACCATTTTTGAGATGTGTCCCTTGACTGATAATTAATTGGTCAAATTCTTGCTAATATGTCATGCTAAAAATGATAATGCACTGCCTTTCAAACATGTCCGTACTCCCATGGTATAATACATGTATTATAGCTTTTCTTGTTATATCTATACTTGTCTTAGGGAAGGAGTCAACACAGTCCACGATAATTCTACTGAAAGTTTCGTCAAATGCAAAAGCTTCCCCACTAAAACAGTCAAATGAGAACAGTCTAAATCATCCTAAATGAATTTTCATAAATTTGCACAAAATGTAAACATGTTTACATCTATTTTAATTTTAATTTTAGCTGTAATTCAAGGCCAAATCAATAATAAACATGCAATGAAACATGTAAATACTGAGATAATTTTCAATGAGAGGTAATCACATGAGATTTGGTAAAATATTTGCCTATTAACATATTTAAGATCATATATGAAGGAAAAGAAACAATGAATAACTAGCTTTACTTTGGTTTATAGTAGATGTATTTATTTAACTAAGTGTCGAATTTTAGGATTATGCCTTTGCTATTCATAACATAATAACACCAATTTACGGTTCAGATTAACGGTAAATACTTATCAGTTACTTTAACACCCTTTTTTAAAAAAATATGTTGAAAAGCGAACTCATTTGTAAAATCAGAATATTGCAATTGTTCACTGTATAACTATACATGCAATATCGAATTGTATTATCTTCAGCGATAGTACATGCACTATAACGTGTTTACATTTCATGTCACATATCCGTGATTACAGTGCACATGCGCACTGTAACTTCGCTTGTTCTTGCACATTTGTAATAACCCTAAAACAATTGAAGAAACAAGTGTTCGTGAAAAATGTTCTAAAAATGAGTAGGATAATGGACCTTTGGAAACGGCCGAGCACGACACATACGAAATATTGCAGTCTCGGTTTGATTGAGACTGTTCATGAGCGGCTAAGACATTGAGCAGCTAGTTACATGCTAGTCAATACCCCGTTTTGAAATAGAAGGAAATAATTAAACTAGTTAAACAATATTTCAAAATAAGAAACACGATGTTTTTATTGAAGGGGATTATATTAAGTTTGTTTACATTTGAGCTGATACAATGGTGGAATCAGGCTGCTTTTGCTGGTATCGGCAAATTCAGTGACATAAACCTGTGGACTATTTTACAGTTCGGAACGGCGATAGTGGGGCTTATACATAGTCCGAATTCTCAAGATGCTCATGCAATTATCTCTTCAACAGAAGCGTTAATGAACACAGCAAATATTGAAATCATAAATGCGATAGAATTTCATTCAAAGATTGAACACATTGATGATGCTGTTAACGATTTTTCTCATTCCCTTCATCAGCTAAAACATGTGATGGATACCAAATACGCGAATTCGAGCAAAGAGTTAGAAGCTGTATTTATCACACACTACATATTTTTTCTTAAATCTTGTCTTGTCATGCTCCTAACGGGTTATTCTCTTGTTGCTCTGGCTTCTGACAAGTCACTGAGTACCTGCTTTGTGGCTTCTAGGCTTCTCTATATCATATATACACGATCATGCATGTGTTATATTGCCTCTTAATATTGCCTTGTTTAAAATATAACCTGGTGGGAATATATTTATGTACAATGTCCCGTTTAATTGGGATGACAATAGGGTAAAAGTGAGATTTGTTGCGCCCTAGAACCTGGTAAAAGAAACCTAGCGACCTTTTTGCCAGTGACCGTTCCAATGCTGTAGCCCTATTGTCAACTCTTTTAATGTCTTTGATACCATATCTTGCCTGTTATTATTCTTTGTTTATGTGCGTGTTTGTGGTTGACTGTGGTCCTTGAATGTTACATTTCCTGTTTGACTTTTATATCTACTTGTTATGACATCACATACTTTGATGAAGACATTTTATAGCTTATTAGATTTGTATTAGGATAGATGCACGAGTTCTTCCGCTTATTAATATTGCGCGTCTTTAGGAGCGTTATGTTTATACGCAGAAGAACGAGTGCATATATCCCAATACAAATTTAATATAATTTTTATTAATAAGCATTTTTAATATAAAAACTAATAATTAGAACAAAACATAAGGTTTTAACCTTTAATTTTCAGCAAAAACATTCATACTGTTGTAACATCGTGGGGGGTTTTCACAATAAAACAAAAATACCACTATGTTTGTATCACATGAAAAGCTTCCCGTGACATGAACCGTGAATTTCATCAATCCCTAAAGAGTATACAAAATAGTAGTTCCAATACAATGATTTTACTACACGTCAATATGAACACGTCAGTATGGGCGAATATTTTTCGGAGTAAACGGAGCTTGTAAATTTATATATACTATATATTTCAATGTAATTATTTCGTTTTCCATGCGTGAATTACATAATGAATACATTTTAAACATTATTCATTCAAAAAGTTAACGTTATTTAACCATATTAAATTTTAATGTTTTAAGAACAGTTTAACGTGTTCTACTTTTTTCCGTGGTATTCATTTGTTCATGTCTTTACAGAATAAATGTAAATTTAAAAATCTTTTTGCTTTCAATGCGTGAAAATATCCATACACATACCCACCATTCGCTTTTGGAAAATAAATACATTACTTGTCACGGGAAGCTTATCATGTAATGTAAACATAGTAGTATTTTTGTTTCATTGTGAAAAAATCCCACGATGTTACAACAGTTTGTTTGTTTCAAATAAATGTTTTTGATGAAATTAAATGTAATTCGTATGCAGTGATTTTTCAATGTAATTGTTGTTGTTTTCAATGCGTGAATTGTTATGACTGCGAATTGTGAATGTTACTATGTCTGTTCTGCATCTACTTTGAATAAAATAATCATTATAACAATACACATCTATTTTTTTATTGTTGTTACCAAATTCATATCCGATGTGAGGAATACTAAATTAATGATAACTTATTTATTACTTATTTAGTAACATGTATTATTACTTATTTAGTAACATGTATTATAGCATAAGTTTGTAAGTCATTCACTTTTGGAAATCACCATATGTCCTTTCAATGTAATTTGTATTCAAAGTAGATATACACCTTGTATTTAATTAGCTAACAATATTAATATCCTTTGATAGTGATCAAACATTGAACAGTGCTAAACTATTTTGTTTTTTCAATGATTTTTACTTAGATCTTACTACATCTAATGCTATGACTGTCATACATATACGATGTGTGTTTCAATGTGCTTTCATTTCACAAAGTTAACCTTATTTCACCATATTAAATTGTAATGTTAATGAAAAGTTTAACGTGTTCTATTTTTTTCCATGGTAGCCTAAATCTGGATATTCCCACTTTGCATTCTAGTTTAACAAATAACATCCAATCATTAAGTAATGTTATTTCTATGTTTCTTTCCAAGATCATTCTGTAAAAACATGAACAAAACAATGTGTTTATCTTAACTGCTTATATGACGTCACGCATTCAATTTTAATACCATTTAATGTGTACCATTTAATGTGTACATTTTATCTTCTTGACTTCTAGACCCGTCTGGCAATGACCTGAGCGACGATCGGGAGGGATACCTTTCTAATTAACATTTTCTGGTATAATAAAAGGTAGTGGCGTGACTAAATATTCACCACGAGATCTGAATCTCTAGTTTGATTGGATCCGGAACGTATATTAATTAGCTGATTTTTATTAACACTGCATTTTCTAACCAGCTTTAAAAATACCAAAAACGGACTATGAGAAGTGTAAGTAATTTTCTGACAATGCTTAGTGAAAAATACGTGTATTTAGTTAGTATTCTTTGACTTTTGACTCTTCAAAATGCAAAGACCGTTCACGATAAACTAAAAAAATACTCTAAGATATGAATACATTAGACAACTGGACCACAAACGAGTTACTCACACAAAGACCTAAAATAGAACCAACGTCTCCGTAACGCTACGAAATCTGTGATGAAGTCGAAGTGACGCCACCACCTCCTATATATCAGGAAATTGGAATCAGAAGGAGCCGCTCCCAATCATCGCTAAGGTCACTTCCGCACGGGTCCAGATCAAATGCGGCTTACTTTTTCACGGTATGTTATTTCAACCTACACACGCCAATGATGACTTTACGCATACCGTGAATAGGTTTAATACAAACCCGTCATCGACCATGACAACTTCTACAAATTCCAAATTAGGCGAGCTCCCAATGTTGTTGGAGAGTTTAAATTGGTATCACACCCGGTGTTATGCATTTTATTACAAATGTGTCATATCGCACATAATGTACCGTAAAACATCTTCAGTTTTGGCAGCTCGAAGAACAAATAGTGTTTCGGCGAGTATGTGGTCCACTGTTGGCATTGGTTCAAACTCCATAAAAACGGAATAGAGAGCGAAAGTGATTGTATGAGTATTTATATCGTGTGATACCAAGTTTTGAGAATGACGTAAACAATAGTCACCGAATGAATAAATTGAAACCATCGCCAACACTAACTCCAGGATAACGAGATGAACATCGCCAAGATGAACTCGTATTATAAAAAACGATTCTATGTATACTTGTTTTTGTCAGCAAAACTGCAGTGGAGTGAATATACTAATCAATTGGGCTTAGCGGCACACACAAGCATACCAAGTACACTGTACATCAACACTTCACGAATCCAATGTTTTCCCCCAATACTTCTTCCAAGCCTGATCAGTATTTTATGAACAGATATTTGGAATTCAAACTTATTATAGATCCGATCCGGTCCGCAATTGACAGATGTAGATACCTTCGGTATTCATGATGTCATTACTGTAATGAACTGAGTGAATAAAATATTGGATTGAGAGTATAAATGTGTTGCACCATAATAGGAAAGAAACTGTTCACAGAATACAGCTCCGTGCTACATGTACGTTGCATGTATCGTAAACGTTTTAGATACAGCGGGAACATGTCATATATAGATAATGGCCTTCAAAAACGGTTATGCCACTATGATGAACTATAAACTCCCCAGAATATAACGTCTCAAAAAACTGTGTATCTGTCTTCCAACAATCCAAATATTTCGACAAAATGTTAGTGTGCGATCTAAAAACTAGTTTGCAAGGACTTTTCGAACAACAGACTTTTATTAATGTCGCGTTTTACCCTCGACAAAGCAAAAAGAAAATATTCTGGAACGGAAAGATTATCAACGATTTATCTTTGTCACGCGAAAACAGTTCTCAGCGCTGTATAACTAGTTTAATAGACAAAGATACGTGTCGTTTACTTTTTGTTAATATCGTTGATGCAATAAATTCCATTAAATAAAAGGGACATGTGTCATGTTGTACAAAACTGACGTATTAAGCAAAGTCAACTTTTACCGGCTAACATCATCAAATTCATCCATTTGCTATTGAATACATATTCGTGCACAAAGAGGGAGGTTTCACAACTGCGAAGTGATTTCGCATTGCGCATGAAAGCTAAGGACAGAAGTTTTGCCTATTTTCTTTCCAAATATCAACATCGGTAAAGAGCTACACCATTATATCCTTCTATAAAAGGAATGCAAACAATATCTCACTTTCTGACCGAATGGAATGGTTTTGTGTCATTGTTCGACGAAGATAGATTTTAAATATCAAAAGAAATAGAACTGTACACCGACACACTTTGGCACGAGGTTTCTCAGTATTCGTTCAAAAAAGTTGGTTCTCTGCCAAATATTATAGCCCAAAATGCTTCCATGAATGCTTCCATGAAGTTTCAGTTAACATTATGAACAAAGGTCGGGTCAAATGCATAAACATAATGAAAGTTATAAAAAATATTAAATCGTCTAAAGAAGTTTGAAAAAAGAGATTTTACCGCCGATGCTTTACTCGTTTTCAGATGAAACCTTTCTGCCACGAACACACAAAAGCAGACGGTTACGAGGGCCGGAACAATCCATCCTACGAGTAATACGTATTTAGAATCGCACCTCAACACTATTTCTCCTGCCTCGACGGAAAATTTCTATGTGGAACACATCATTGGTCAAAGGTCATGCGGACAGTATTATACTACTTATCAGTTAAGGAAATATTTGATCCAATCAAAAGCAAACCCTGATCAAATGTATCGCGTGCATGTTCCTACAAAATGTTCGTAACGGTCTATAATTATCTATGATTAAAATAATCTTGCGCGGCATTATGCGTGATAGAATTTCTTAACATTTGGAATCTAGTGCTATAAATGTCTACCATCCGCTTAATTCTGTCCAAAGAAATAGACCCGAAAAAAAGCCTACCGTCTATAAATATGTATTCCCATATTGTCTAAAGACGAGCAATACCTAGAAAAATGCTGTTTCGGTCATTAGACAAGGACGTTTTAACCAAATCGTGGGGTACCATGACTGTTTTTGTTGCCTTTTAGATATGGAGAATGAAGTTCCCACTAAATAACAGTTTTTGAGGGAGATAACTTGTATTAGTATCATAATAACTGGTGATATTTTTCATTGTTTTCAGCCATATTAAATCCCATAAACTACTTTTAAAATATATCAACTTAAAATAATAAAAGGGGCGGACTCTAAATTTCTAAATTATAAAGCCAACTGTGCATCAACTAAACGAATGTGGTTATCAACCAATAAAGAGTACCTACCGTATTGACATGAATTAATCTATCTAGAAGTGAATGAACGGCTATTCTCCATCTAATTTCCTCGGAACAAATTCGTACGGATGGCATGGAATGTAATATGTATTTTACAAGGAAGCATCGTTTTGTTTTAACCATATCGCCACCGAAAACGTCTTTGCAGAAAACCTATTTTTCAGACATTCAAGGGGCGATTACTCTTTCATGCATCATTGTATCTGATTGGTTTTCGAAAGGAATCGAGATCTCATGTATACGAATGTTGTGACCAACTTTCTCTGACATTTTCATTTTACAATTATTCCCATTTGACACTTATAACATTTAAACATTTCTACAGGAATATATAATTGCAGTTGTCCGTCTGTCCTTCCCTCCGGTCCTATAACTTTGGTTAATGCCTCATCCGATTTCAATAATATTTTGAACAAATGTTCACCACCTCAGTGTTTTGAATCTACTTTTAATAACAGTGACCATGACCTTGACCCCAAATTGCTTGTAATATAACCTACGTATACATCAAGTTTCAGGCCAATATATCATTCCTAACTAAAGTTATTGAGCGGAAACCATTTTTCTATAGATACATCTCCAAATACGTACCTGAATGTATCCAAACTTCTACAATGTATCCAAACTTCTACACACCAAAATGGCGGACTATTCCTTCTTTTCAAGAAACCCTAAACGTTCGGTAAACCTCTCTATTTCCGTAAACGATTTCCGGACCAATATGATAAATTACAATTGTACATACTTCTATATAACGATTAAAACCTCGTATTTTTCAGTAAAAAAAATGCGAGACTGGTTAGCTTATTTCCGTAAATCATCAAAACAATTGTAGGCTAACGAATATACTAACGACTACGTATCTGTCCAGAAAATATAGAAAATTACATTCCACTTAAACAGTATGTTATTTGTGTACACATTCGCTTTTAAAGACAGTTATGCAGGACAAAGGTGTGTATAAACAACTGCTGAAATGTCCTTAAATTGAATGCATCTTTGTGTGGTTGGGGTGGGGGAAGGGGGAGGTGGGGCATGATGATCAGCTCATGAAGGAAACGTGTAATTATGCATCTGTTTCCAACACATGGCAAGGTCACACAAACGCAAACTCATACAAAGAGACAATTACTGTTTTGGATTTAAGAGACACTTACTGTTTTAGATTAGAGAAACACTTACTGATTTGGATTAAAGAGACACTTGCTAATGTGAATTAAAGGAACATTTTATAATTTTATTTTGACTTAATTAAAAATTGGATATTAATGAAAAACTGGATTTCTGTATTCTGTAAGTGAATATTTTATGTAAATAAATTTGTTAATTATATTAGGGGCTCGTCCGGGATAGAAACATTTTCGGTGCTTTAATCAATTATACATTGATTTTGGCAATACTAAAATAATAATAAATAATAAAAGCGCAAAATGAATTGTACATTTTTAATATTATAAAGAGTGAAACCAGCTACAATCAAAATGACTTTTGAACTTGAGTTTTGTTGCTACGCCTACCCAAGAGGAGTTCGATTCACTTAACACGGATGAATTGCTCTTGCTTGCAAAACATTATAAGTTATCGAAATGTAAATCTTCTATGAGAACATCTGAGATTAAAAATATGTTGGTGCAATTTTTGGTTGATGAAGATATTTTTAGAGAGGAAGTATTATATATGTTGGTGGAAACAGAATATGATGTAAAATTAAAAGAAAAGGAATTAGAAAATGATAAAATAGAAAAAGAAATGCAGTTGAAAGAAAAAGAAATGGAAATGAAAAAGTAAATGAAAGAAAAAGAAATGGCATTGAAAGTAAAGGAAGTAAAAGAAAGAAGAGAATTTGAATTAGAGACGCACAAATTGAATTTGGAAAGCAAGGAGAAAATTGCTGAATATTTGAAACGGTCAATAGAACCATTACTTTTACAGAGTGTTTAAACTGGAAAAGCCCGTGAGGTTTACACTCAGTTAACTGTAGAACAAAGTTCTTCATATACCAAACTGTTAAAGATACGAACTTAAAAGCTTAGAATTGGTACCAGAGACATAAAGGCAGACGTTTAGAAAGTGTAAGAAAGAAAGTGATCAAACACATGTAGAATTTGTTCGAACCAAAGAACAATTATTTGATAGATGGTGTGCATCCAAAAATATTGAGCGCATTCATGATAAGTTAAGGCAACTTATTTTAATTGAAGAGCTCAACAAATGTATTAAAAATTATGTTAAACCCTATTTAGATGAGCAAAAGGTTGAAACTTTGGAAGATGCTGCACGTTTGGCGGATGATTATTCGCTACTCACAAGGTTTCTTTTTTCAAAAATCAAGCTCTCAGCAGCATCTTCATTTAAGAAACCGTCTCATTCGTACGACATTAACTTGGCTGATACTTGTATTATTCAATCTTATAATACAGAGGTTAATACATCTCTTGATATTAGCCCATCTGAATCTCAGACGGACAACAGTGAAATTAACATTCACTTACCAGATCATTCTTCTTATAGCAGTTTGATAAAGATATATAAATATCATGACGAACTGTCGAGATCACTTATTAGTGAACAGCGTAGAGATCCTGAGATTTTGAGAACTTATTTGATAGGGCCGTTAGTGAAGAAGAAGCTTCACAAGTCCCAGTTTGTCATTTTACTAAAAATGGGATCCTTATGAGAAAATGGCGACCACCTGATGTCCCCGCTGATGATGAATGGACTGTCAATTACCAATTGTCGTTATGAAATTCTCAGTTTAGACCACGAAACTCCTTTATCTGGTCATTTAGGTGTCAATAAGACATATCACACGATTTTGTGTCATTTTTATTTACCAAAAATCAAAAGGGATGTTTTAAAATACTTTAGATCTTGTCATACATGTCAAATGGTAGGAAAACACAATCTAAGATTTCAAAAGCCCATCTTTAACCCATTCCTGCATTTGACGAAACTTTCAGTAGAATAATCGTGGACTGTGTTGACTCCTTCCCTAAGACAAATATAGATATAACAAGAAAAGCTATAATACATGTATTATACCATGGGAGTACGGACATGTTTGAAAGGCAGTGCATTATCATTTTTAGCATGACATATTAGCAAGAATTTGACCAATTAATTATCAGTCAAGGGACACATCTCCAAAATGGTGAAGGTGACAACATGTTTGTTTGCCGACCTGAGTACTATATAAATAAAACAATGAAGTTATATAAAAATTGTATTAAAATAATTATAGTTTAATAATATTTTTCTTTTGGTTTTGTCTGATTTCAAATATTATGGAAAGATGTTTTAACACTAGTATAAGTGTGTAATGGACCATTTTATCATGTATGTATTTCAAAGTTGTGTTATCCCAGAACAAAGTTTGTACAGATCATTACGTGTGCCAGGATCCAGGCCAGGACTCAAACCTGGATCTCTTTTCTCGAAAGAAAAGCATGATTCCTTACACTACAGAGATGTTCCCAACAGCACAGAGCGTACAAAAAACAATCAGCCAAGTTAAATTTAGATTAAGCATATTTTACTCCAAATAAACCACAACTTAAACTGTATATTTACATAATTATAACCATCCATTCTAGGCACTGATCCTAACTTTTAGAGAATGGCCTTTGAATCGACCAGATGAAGCTGCAGGTCATGCTTATGAATTAATTCCAAAATTTCATTAAAATAAAACCCAGTGAAAACAAAATTTAGCAAATAATAAGTCGCCTATACGTGTAATCACCTATCTTAAAACTGCACAATGGATACTTCTCAACCCTGCCAAATTGCATGACAGCCCTGCGGAGAAAAAAGCTTTCTATTTGTAGTAACAGCAACCAGGAACTTTGACCAACCGACCTAAATAACAATCCAGTGCTTCCTTTCAATGGGCTGCATATTTTATGAAGTTGTATGCAACTTATTAAAACCAGACTCTATTTGTTTTCATTGTGGCTTTCTAGGCTATTGTTTTTTTGTATTATATTTACACGAGCAAATTTGTGTTTTACTTATATTGCCTATTGATGCTGCCTTGTTGGTTAGAGATTAGATCATGGCGGGGATTTCTTTATTTACACTGTCCTGTTTTAATGGGATGACAGTAGGGTAAGTGTGAGGTTTGGTGCACCCTAGAACCGGTTTAAGCCCCCAGTGGCCTACTTTGCCACTGACCGTTCCAAGGCGGTAGCCCTATTGTCAACCCTTTTGTGTTTGTGATGTCGTTTGCATTTTTTATTACTTTTGCCTTTTCGTTTGTCTGTTTGCGTGTTTGTTTTTGTGTTTTGTGGTTGACTGTCGTCCTTGAATGCTGCTTTCCCTGTCCGATATTTTTATCCTTTTTTGTAGCAGCATGTCCATTTCAGCTCCCTGCCAAACTCTGGTAGTTGTAGTACACGATTTATTCTGACAGGTGTTATTTTCAATTAACGATTTACACCTGTGCTATTACAAAGGGAATTTTCAGTGAACATACTACAAATTTATTGAACGGAATCTATTATTCAATTTTAGTAAAAATTACCTTGAGGCTTGACCTTTTGACAAAACACCCTGAATAACAATCCTGAGCTTCCTTTTTCACATGTACACTGACAGTGACCTAGCTCTAAAATCAAATTACCTAAATAACAATCCGAGATTCATTTAAGTGAAGTTTCATTAAGATTCCTTAAGGGAAGTTGAATTTATTCAGCAGAAACCAAATTTTATTTGTAGTAACTGTGACCTTAACTTTGGAAAAATGACCTGAATAACAAGTTCATGTTTAATTCCCTTGAGGTGATTGTTTTGTTATTTACATCCGTCACGGGAAACTAAATTTATTGAATGGAAACCAATTTCCAATAGCAAGAAGGACCTTGACTGAAAATAAACTACCTAAATAACAATCCCGAGCTTCATGAGATGCACTTTGTGGTGAAATTTTATTAAAATTCCTTAAGGGAAAGTAAATTTATTCAGCAACAAATAATCTTGAAGCTCTACTGATAGGTTTTGATCGCTAGATCAGCATTCATGTGAAGTTTCATGAAAATCCGTCAAGATATTTTAGAGAAGTAGTCGCTACAAAGTTTTTAGTATGTAACTCTATGTAAACAAAGATGGCCACTGGGGGCCATGTTTAATGTCGAAAGAAAGTAACTTTCGACAAGAAAAATATCATGTCATGCTGATCATTTTAGAAAAAAACAACATATCAATATCACTCACAGTTTTCAATAAATAGTCGCTACATACTTGTATTTAAAAGATCTATTTTAAGGCGTGGCACTCATCTTGAATATCCCGCCGAACTGAAATTCTGCTAGGATCAATTAGACATCAAGAGCAACATTCATGTAAAGTTCCATGAAAATCCGTCAAGTAATTTCAGAGTAGTCGCTACAAGTCTTTACTATATAACTCTATGTAAACAAAGATGGCCACTATAGCAATGTTTAACATCAAATCAAAACGATTTTCGACAAGGACCATGTCATGCTGACCATTTTAGAAAAAGTCACATATCAATATCACTTATAGTTTTCAAAAATAGTCGCTATAAACTTCTTTTTTTAATCATTTATTTTTAGCTTTGGCAGCTATGATGGATTTCAACATGAATTTTTGCTAGGATCAACTAGACATCATGGGCAACATTCTTGTAAAGTTTCATGAAAATCCATCCTGTGGTTTCAGAGTAGTCGATATAAAAATCAATTTGTATTTTTAGTAATAGTGTCCTTGACCTTTGGATAACCTAAGTAACAATCCCATGCTAATTCCGATGAGGTGAAGTTTTTGATAAATCCGTCAATGTAAACTACTGTTATTGAATGGCAACCAACATCCTATTTATAGTAACAGTGACCTTAATCTTTTACCAAATGACCCGAATAACAATCCTGAAATTCCTGTCCAATAGATCTATTTTTAACATTAATTAAGTGCCTTTATACATTCAACCGATGATTGATTATAGACTTGCATCGGTTGTAATCGATTATTGGTACATCACTAACCATGCTAACTAAAGGCAAAACAATTTTGACAAGCCACAAAGAGCAACTGTTGTTCCGATTTAACATTATGATCTAAAATTCATCAGTGAAGCCTTCATCGGATTACTTTATTACACTTTTTCATGATCGAGTTTACTGGGTTGGTACAATGCTGCTCATGTCAACCCCGACTTTATTATTTCATTTCGAGTGAATAAAATCGCGTACTTATGCGAAGTTTGATGATAAACTGCTTGGTGTGGAAATCGGCTACGTGAAAAATGAATGGCATACTTAAGCCAAGATAATTTGCATAGAAGCTCAAAATTTGGCCATGTCGAAATTACACAGGTAATGAGTGCATCAATTTCTCCATTTATGTCATTTTTGTCCATAATTCTTCAGCAAGTTCAGAGAGAAATCTTAAATTTTCTATTTTTGGATGTTGGAAACTCATATAAAATACAATAGGTATTTCCTGGATATTTTCTTGCGCCAAAATGCAATTTATACGACGGTTCCTATTATTGACTTTACAGTAATGGATCAATTCCATTCGAATGGAAATGTTGCAAATTATATTTAATATTATTCTAATTAATTGTTTTTTTTTTAGAATTTGAACTGAGTTTATATAAAAGGTTATATAGCGCAGAACAGGAATGAACATGCAAAATAAAATATGGGAAATGGGCTTGAGGTAACATGAAGATGTGTGTGAAGTTTTATGAGTGTGTGTGTGTGTGTGTGTGTAATTCTAAGGATTATAGTCCCTCCGCCTATATGGACACCAGAGAATCCCGGTACGCCCAGGCATAATGTGTGGACTGTAAAAGGGTATAATTTTGAATTTTTGTTTAATTTTTGTTGACTCCGCCACAGAGTCCTCCAAAGTTTCTGAATATATTATCAAAGAAGAAAACCAGCAATGTCGGTTAATTCAACCTAATTTCTCGTTACTGGCTTTCTATAGCTGGCTGTAAAGGTGTTGTTAACGGACTGGTATTACTTGCACAAAAGTTTTATGAACATAGGCCAAATGCTTTTCAAGTTATTATGGCCAAGGTTAGGTTGCAGGGTAAAGTGTGACGAACGATAGCGACGACGATGGACAAAGTGATCCCTAAGTATATGCCATGCTATTAAGGCAATACAAAAATGATTACGATAAGAAATTATTAAAAAGGTCATTGGTTTCAAGTACAAAAGAAATTCAACCGTAAACCAATGACAAAATCAGGGGCAAGTCCGATTCAGTGGCAAGTTACATTTAGGGGTGTGTTTCTGATTTAGAGATGATGGAATGATGGAATTTATGTAAACAATAGCACATTTTTTCTGATATTAATAAAACCTAATACTTCCATTCAGAACTGCAGATAAACAATTTTCGGGAGTATCTCCGCATTAAAATTAAGAAATCAGCATTAAAAATCATAATTTGGGAGTGAAAATCAGCACTGAATGATAAAAGCATTTTCTTAAGTAAAAACATTATAACATTTACCCTTTAAAGGGGGTATATCAGGATTTTTCTAGAAACAAGTTAAATTATAAAATTGTTCCCGTTGATGATAAAACACTTATATTAATCAAAATATGATGTTAGAACCATTTTGTTAATGTCTAAACTTTGAAAACACCATATAGACAGGACGGAAACGGACGTAAAATGCTGAAATTAACCCTGGTGCGTCACCTAGGATAGCATGTATTACTGTGCAGAATGAATTTCTTTGCAAATAAGGGATAATTTTTAGGCTCATTCATTATGTTTTGGCCATGTAAAACAGAAAATATTAATATTTGTCAATTTTAAGTCGGACACCTACACCCCCATGAAAAGCCTGATGTACTCCCTTTAAAATAATCTGAATCAGCACTGCAGACATATTTAGGAGGTAAAATACCCTTTGACATGGACGTTTGTCTGGAGCTCTGTAATTAAAATAACAAACTGATATGTTGTTTTGTTTTAATTGTCTTACAATAGTAAATAGTACACTCGCTTGTTTTCAAAACATGAATATTTACTAACTCTGTCGGCCATTTTAAAGATTATGTAGTCAGTCACATGAGTATTGCTTGTATACACTTGCTCTATAAGTTACCTATTATTATTGTCACAGGGCCTTTTTGGCTGTTCTACAGGGTCCGTTATAGGGACCCATTTCCAATCGAAAATAGCCTCTGGTTTTCCCAATTTCAGGAAAAATATTCCCAATCTCAAAAAAAAATCAGATGTCAGAAATCGGCGAATATAGGGCCGGATTATTTCAGAAATCGGCAAATACAGAGCCGTATTTGTTTTGTTCGGGCTCCGTGAATTAAACAAATTGTAGTTCGTTTTGGTTGTGCTCAAATGTTATCGTTATACGACATGCTTTCGCCCGTGACATCAGTTTTCGCGACCAACAACAATGTCGAATAATTGTAAATATTACGCGAAAAGAGTTTGGGAAAAGGGTGTTGAATAAATGTCGCCATTCTCATTGTTCGTTGGACTATATACAATAGTGCGGTACATCAAATACTTTAATTTATTTTTTAAGTCCGTATAAATTGAGTGATTTTGTAAGGTCCGTATAAAATAGGAAGTGTGACATCATTCTATTCATTGTCAGAATGGCTTTTAAACTTTAGACATATGTGAAACGCCTTCTGCTGAAAAGGCAGAACTACAGTACAGCTCACGCGAAATCCACACTTTACTCGATTCGCCGAGTTTGATCGTATCGAGTGCCGCACGAAACTACGCCGAGTTAGTGTTTGGACTCGTCAAATCCACGCGGCGAAAGCCATTGTCGAGTCACTCGTTGTGATCACACTCCGCGTAGAATCCAATTAACCATGAGTGCACACCTGTGGTGATTAATTATCGGGAAAAAAATCTGAATTTTCCGACAACTTTTCGGGGGAAGTTTTCCGACAGCGCGCTTGAAAAAGCCAATCGCTAGAAAAAGTACAACAAGTAAGACGCCGAGTGCATCTGTTCTGTTCAAAGTTGACACGACTGATAAATACAATAACTACATTTCGAAACAAATACGTATTTCAAAATTTTAATGCATTTAATCACAATTTGTGTTCGTTTCTGTTGTCCAAAAGTAATTTCTTCTTCAACCGACATAAATACCCATAATCCTGGCCATGTATGTACCTTTTAACAAGGCGGCACTAACAACGGGTTTATGACTCGGAATTCTTTACAATTTTTTTCTGACTAAAGAACCCATCGATGTATTAATAATAAACAGGAGAATAGTAAATATTTGTTACAAATAAAGAGTATTTAAGAATATAATTATAATTTCCAGTATAATAATTACTGATTGAATTGTATGTTCATTCGCCGCGAAGCCGGTAATAGGAACCGCCATATAAATGTCGTGACCCAGTATACATAATCCGGGCATTCGAATTTTACCACATCCGCTTTCCAAATCAAAAGTAAAATTGTCTTCTGTGTCAATTTTTCCAAAAGTTATTGAATAATTATGCATTAAAATTACAGCAATTAGAAAAAGCTGCACCTTTTACCTGCGCAGTTTCCCACGCCGAGTAGTTTTATCATCCAAACTCCGCGTAAGTACACGATTTGTACATTCCTAACTCGGCGTGAAAGAGTAAAGTGTGGGTTTCGCGTGAGCTGTACTGTATCTCAAAATACTCTCTAGTAATTTAAAAAATGGTCAATCTTGGCACCTA
Organism: Cyrtodaria siliqua; assembly: GCA_037043455.1. Taxonomy (NCBI): domain Eukaryota; kingdom Metazoa; phylum Mollusca; class Bivalvia; order Adapedonta; family Hiatellidae; genus Cyrtodaria; species Cyrtodaria siliqua. The sequence continues at coordinate 92,156 of JAWPHD010001761.1, forward strand.
AATTAATAAATGTTTTGCCCCTTTTTTTGATTGCTCTTTGAAAAGAGTGTTGTTGAGTCTTCTTTGTATTAAATTTATGTTTGATTTAAAAGTTTTTAGTTGTGTAGTTTTACCAATTTCATCAAAAAAAAAAGCCGCAAAATATCCCAATACTGGGTCCTTTTCCCAAAATACCTGGAAAAGGCCCTGTGTCAGACACAAACATTTCGAAACTGCATCAGCTCCGAAATGTTTTTAACACATAATGTATTTTGTAAGCACGTTTCATTCCAAGGTGATATACTCAAGATACTACTTATACCATAATGCAGAACATAATGACAAATTATGATGTCAGTTGCAATATCTTCGATCTGCCGAAAATAACAGATACCTAATTCTGGAATGTTAACCAGATATCCAGACAAATGACGAGTATATTTACATGTAAATTCCACTTCGGTGAATTTTGACTGATATCTCGGCGAGTTGAGAATATATCGCAGGAAGAGTGGCAGTGTCAGATATGCACACGACAGTGTACAAAATGTATGTATTTGTAAACATCTACTTGAACGCAGAAAAAACATCACTATAATGTCCCCTTACAGTCCTTCATAAATACTTATAAAAAGTTCCAAGGTAATAATAATCAAAAGATGCAATTTCCTGTGCCACAACTCCTCCACACATAAAATTATATCTCAAATATTTTCAGTTAATGTGATGGATATAGATCTAAGTCTTTATTGTTTTATTACATTCATTTGTTGTTTAATAAACAATTTAACTTTCTCATTTTCTTTTACTTAGATATGGTTCAATTTTGACTGGTTCCCAGTTTCGTGTTCGCAAGTAAATTGACACAAACGGTATCATAGTTCCAGTCATTGTTTAAGAATAGGCTGATATGGTGATAACTTTTGTCTTTGACTTCACGGTGGTCAGATCAATGGAAAGTTACTACAGTTTAATAGCGTAATAGAGGCCTACCTGTCCATTCCTTCTACTAGTTCTAGGGAAATCTTGGGTCCCACAATTGCTCAAATAATGTATACTGCGACTTAGCATGCAGTTGCCATAGTTACGTCACCTGTACACTAAATGAATGTTACACACCTACCCACCTATCCTTTCAAATCAACTCTTCAGTAACACTTCCTTCTTGAAATAAAACTACCACGCAAATGCAACACGCATACAATTTTCAAGATGGCTGTGACAAAGTGCATTCTATACATACATCAACTACGTCACAACTGACGATAGGCCTATATACTCAGACGCATTACCGAGCAAAATATGACTTTTGTCTACATACACATACGCATAACCGCCAACGGATTACTTTAAGTATTTCAATAAATTGTTTATAAATCATTTTGTAACAAATTATTTGTTTGTACAAACTCAGGAGTTCATAGTTTAATAAGTAAAACCTAATGCTTTTATTTACCATCATTTTACCGTCTAAACACAACGCTCTCTCTTTCATGACTTTTGAAGTACTTTCATTTTCGATTTATAAATAGGCATCATGATAATTAGCCATGAGCTACTCACGAGGTATCGACAAACTATTTAATAAATTATACCGGTCATCGGTCAACTTGTGACAGATATTGGTCTAATTATGGATCTGACACGGGTACGTATATAGAAACCTGTCAAAATTAGAAGATAGTGGCCAGTCCTCCCCAACATATAACTCGCAGCAGACGGTATTATTGTTTACACCGTCAATGATTACCGGCATGCCTTGCGCAGAATCACACAGGTCAATCGCGCAGCGACACCTGTCAAACACATTGTGACAAAGGGATCCTAACTTATGCGCGCAAAAAATAACAAACACAAAAAACAATGAAAAACATGCCCTACATATGGCAACCCTTTTCACACTCAACATAATCTTATAAATTCATATAGACACTCCACAACATACTTATCAAATAAGCCCCGTAATGATGTGTGACAAGTTCTCAACACTGCCCAAAGCCATAGCCACAGATTCATGAACTTGTGGACAGCCCCGTGAAGCATCACCTACGTTTCTATCAAATCCATCATATGCCATATTACCTACCAAAACTTACATACGGTACTTACCTTTCGCCCAAAAATATTCTCGTCCACGGATTTGCAATGATTACAATGGTTTCAAATGTCCAGAGTAAATATTATAACGTCGACCTACTGTACACCAAAGCAAAATGGCGTTCATTGGTTGTGATGGTCTTTGTCGTAGAAGAGTTCTTAAATTACTTTTATATTAGAAAGAAGATCAGGTTTAAGATAATAAAATTATGCAAAGGTTTTACGAATATGGAAACGGTTACCCTGATGGAGTAGCTTTTTAGTTATACAAAGATTACGAATATTAAAGTCATCAACTCGAGTACAAGCTCTAGAAAAACGAATAAGTTGAGACACATAGACCCCATAAGAAGTTGCTCGGGGAACATCCCCATTCAAGTGGGGATAATTAACAATGTCAAAATTAAAATCATCTCTCTTGTCATAGCTTTTGCTAATTATCTGACCATTTTCAATCGAGAGATCTAAATCAAGAAAAGAAGCTTTATTATCAGATAAATTAGCTTTGTTAAGCTGAAGTTCTTTAGGATAAATATTATTAACCATAGTTGGAAAGAAAGGCTTGTCAATGTTCAATATGTCATCCAGATACCGAGAGGTGTCATTAAAGGCTTCAATAACATCTGCCTGGGTATCTGGTGAAAGACTCAACATGAAATCTCTTTCATAGCAAACTAAAAACAAATCTGCGACAAGAGGTGCACACGACGATGATGACTTTACGCACACCGTTAATAGGTTTAATACAAACCCGTCATCGATCATGACAACTTCTACAAATTCCAAATTAGGCGAGCTCCCTATGTTGTTGGAGAGTTTAAATTGGTATCACACCCGGTGGTATGCATTTTATTACAAATATGTCATTAGCACATAATGTACCGTAAAACATCAGCTCGAAGAACAAATAGTGTTTCGGCGAGTATGTGGTCCAATGTTATATTGGTTCAAACTCCATAAAAAAGGAATAGAGAGCGAAAGTGATTGTATGAGTATTTATATCGTGTAATACCAAGTTTTGAGAATGACGTAAACAATAGTCACCGAATGAATAAATTGAAACCATCGCCAGCACTAACTCCAGGATAACGAGATGAAAAACGCCAAGATGAACTCGTATTATAAAAAACGATTCTATGTATACTTATTTTTGTCAGAAAAACTGCAGTGGAGTGAATATACTAATCAATTGGGCTTAGCGGCATACATCATTTTATGTGGCACACACAAGCATACCAAGTCGACTGTATATCAACACTTCACGAATCCAATGTTTTCCCCCCAATACTTCTTCCAAGCCTGATCAGTATTTTATGAACAGATATTTGGAATTCAAACTTATTATAGATCCGATCCGGTCCGCAATTGACAGATGTAGATACCTTCGGTATTCATGATGTCATTACTGTAATGAACTGAGTGAATAAAATATTGGATTGAGAGTATAAATGTGTTGCACCATAATAGGAAAGAAACTGTTCACAGAATACAGCTCCGTGCTACATGTACGTTGCATGTATCGTAAACGTTTTAGATACAGCGGGAACATGTCATATATAGATAATGGTCTTCAAAAACGGTTATGCCACTATGATGAACTATAAACTCCCCCAGAATATAACGTCTCAAAAAACTGTGTATCTGTCTTCCAACAATCCAAATATTTCGACAAAATGTTAGTGTGCGATCTAAAAACTTGTTTGCAAGGACTTTTCGAACAACAGACTTTTATTAATTTCGCGTTTTACCCTCGACAAAGCAAAAAGAAAATATTCTGGAACAGAAAGATTATCAACGATTTATCTTTGTCACGCGAAAACAGTTCTCAGAGCTGTATAACTAGTTTAATAGACAAAGATCCGTGTCGTTTACTTTTTGTTAATATCGTTGATGCAATAAATTCCATTAAATAAAAGGGACATGTGTCATGTTGTACAAAACTGACATATTAAGCAAAGTCAACTTTTACCGGCTAACATCATCGAATTCATCCATTTGCTATTGAATACATATTCGTGCACAAAGAGGGAGGTTTTACAACTGCGAAGTGATTTCGCATTGCGCATGAAAGATAAGGACAGAAGTTTTGCCTATTTTCTTTCCAAATATCAACAAAGAGCTACACCATTATATCCATCTATAAAAGGAATGCAAACAATATCTCACTTTCTGACCGAATGGAATGGTTTTGTGTCATTGTTCGACGAAGATAGATTTTAAATATCAAAAGAAATGGAACTGTACACCAACACACTTTTGGCACAAGGTTTCTCAGTATTCGTTCAAAAAAGTTGGTTCTCTGCTAGCCTCGGTCACCCGGCTCGCTTCTGATTTCTTCGTTACGCTATGCTACACGGATCCAGAACCAGGGCCTGGGGAAAATAGGACGTTTAAAATCGCCCTCTCGTTTTGGGCGATTTTGGTGAGATTTTTAGAGATTCAACGAGACTTTCAAAAAGCATATTTTTAAGTTAATTTAATAATGTTTTCTTATTTTTAACTTATGAAAAACAGCAAGTGACGTTAAACAGTTTAACTGCTGCATCAACAATTGACGTTGTACTTGTTTTTACAACATGACGTCACGTCAACGTCGACTTTATGAGCGTGAAAAAAACGCGCGAATAGATTGTGCTAGTCGCTAGTGGGCGCTTTAATTGACCTAATCTGCCCAGACCGATATCTGCAAGTAAGACATATGCATGATACTGTCTAGCTGACCGAGACTAGTTCTCTGCCAAATAGTATAGCCCAAAATGCTTCCATGCAGTTTCAGTTAACATTATGAACAAAGGTCGGTTCAAATGCATAAACATAATGAAAGTTATAAAAAATATTAAATCGTCTAAACATGTTTGAAAAAAGAGATTTTACCGCCGATGCTTTACTCGTTTTCAGATGAAACCTTTCTGCCACGAAAACACAAAAGCAGACAGTTACGAGGGCCGGAACAATCCATCCTACGAGTAATACGTATTTAGAATCGCACCTCAACACTATTCCTCCTGCCTCGACGGAAAATTTCTATGTGGAACACATCATTGGTCAAAGGTCATCCGGACAGTATTAAAACACTTATCAGTTAAGGAAATATTTCATCCAATCAAAAGCAAACCCTGATCAAATGTATCGCGTGCATGTTCCTACAAAATGTTCGTAACGGTCTACAATTATCTATGATTAAAATAATCCTGCGCGGCATTATGCGTGATAGAATTTCTTAACATTTGGAATCTAGTGCTATAAATGTCTACCATCCGCTAAATTCTGTCCGAAGAAATAGACCCGAAAAAAAGCCTACCGTCTATAAATATGTATTCCCATATTGTCTAAAGACGAGCAATACCTAGAAAAAGGCTGTTTTGGTCATTAGACAAGGATGTTTTAACCAAATCGTGGGGTGCCATGACTGTTTTTGTTGCCTTTTAGATATGGAGAATGAAGTACCCACTAAATAACAGTTTTTGAGGGAGATAACTTGTATTAGTATCATAATAACTGGTGACATTTTTCATTGTTTTCAGCCATATTAAATCCCATAAACTGCTTTTAAAATATATCAACTTAAAATAATAAAAGGGGCGGACTCTAACTTTCTGAATTATAAAGCCAACTCTGCATCAACTAAACGAATGTGGTTATCAACTAGTAAAGAGTACCTACCGTATTGACATGAATTAATCTATCTAGAAGTGAATGAACGGCTATTCTCCATCTAATTTCCTCGGAACAAATTCGTACGGATGGCATGGAATGTAATATGTATTTTACAAGGAAGCAAAGTTTTGTTTTAACCATATCGCCACCGAAAACGTCTTTGCAGAAATCCTATTTTTCAGACATTCAAGGGGCGATAACTCTGTCATGCATGATTGAATCTGATTGGTTTTCGAAAGGAATCGAGATCTCATGTATACGTATGTTGTGACCAACTTTCTCTGACATTTTCATTTTACAATTATTCCCATTTGACACTTATAACATTTAAACATTTCTACAGGAATATATAATTGCAGTTGTCCGTCTGTCCTTCCCTCCGGTCCTATAACTTTGGTTAATGCCTCATCCGATTTCAATAATATTTTGAACAAATGTTCACCACCTTCGTACGCAAACCCGTTTTTTCCGAATCAATACTTTCTGAGTGGCACCGGCCATCAGCTCTTTAAGTGCTTTGAATCTACTTTTAATAACAGTGACCTTGCCCTTGACCCCAAATTGCTTGTAATATAAGCTACGTATACATCAAGTTTCAGGCCAATATATCATTCCTAACTAAAGTTATTGAGCGGAAACCATTTTTCTATAGATACATCTCCAAATACGTACCTGAATGTATCCAAACTTCTACAATGTATCCAAACTTCTAAACACCAAAATGGCGGACTATTCCTTCTTTTCAAGAAACCCGTAAACGTTCGGTAAACCTCTCTATTTCCGTAAACGATTTCCGGACCAATATAATAAATTACTTTTGTACCTACTTCTATATAACGATTAAAACCTCGTATATTTCCGTAAAAAAAATGCAAGACTGGTTCGCTAATTTCCGTAAATCATCAAAACAATTGTAGACTAACGAATATACCAACGACTACATATCTGTCCAGAAAGTATAGAAAAATACATTCAACTTAAACAGTATGTTATTTGTGTACACATTCGCTTTTAAAGACAGTTATGCACGACAAAGGTGTGTATAAACAACTGCTGAAATGTCCTTAAATTGAATGCATCTTTGAGTGGTTGGGGGGTGGGGGAGGGGAGGGGGAGGTGGGGCAAGTTGATCAGCTCATGGAGGAAACGTGTAATTATGCGTCTGTTTCCAACACATGGCAAGGTCACACAAACGCAAACTCATACGATATGTGTTTTGCTGTGTATTCATGATGTAGTGCATATAGTATCTTTAAAGAGTACAACATACCTTTTTAAAAATAAACTGGTTTACAGCTATTCTCGAATTTTCTACATTCTAAATAAAACGCACGATCTTGTTACAACAATTGCTACTACTAGTAATAGATACGTTATTGATTTGTATAATTTGCGCTTTATGGCTGTATGCAATTAGCATTGAAGCCAAACAAAGGTTTATTGTCAACCTTAAAGGAGTTTTTGTTTTGATAGGTATTAGCGTATATTACTGTCAAATTTGTACAACATCATCAGATTTCCAAAGCGTTGATTCGAAAATCTGCTTTAAAATGTACCGTCCTCCAAAAATGTATGCAACTTCTTTAGTCAGTTGGCAGCTGGCTTTTAAAACCTTATAGTGCTCTGTTTATGGAATTTGGGCATCAACCCGACTGTCCCATTATAACTATATTCTATATCAAGGTAATATTGGACGTATGTCATGTTGACATTCTATGACATTGACAGGCTCAACATACGGCAAATGTTGTCAGCCACAGCGCATGCACTATAGTATCATCGAAATCCACCAATCATTTAAATAAATGTTTCCCTGAAAGTTTTACAAACACCAGACACTGCAAAGTTGTATAGTTGACAAAAAGCATGCACACGCACACGCACACACACACACACACACATACCGTTGACTACATTGACTACTACTAATATTGCTACTACTGCTGTTGCTGCTGCTGCTACTACTACTAATATTACTAATATAACTACTCCTACTCCTACTACTAATAATACTACTATTACTACAATTTGATATATATTGTGTTTGTTTATAATAAGGCGTTCAAACAAATAACGTTGAACAATATATAATTCTTCATTCACGCAAATACGTTTGTGCCAGATAAAGCTATATGCAATGGATAGGTAACTCGCAATACGTATGAAATAACATAAAGCCAGGATATTATCCCTTTAAATGATAAATGTATGCAACGTAAATGCAATTTGAGAGCAAACCTTAAACATCCGTATACATTAATATTTCTCAATACAAGAACCATGTTGATATCATACTATGTCCCAAAAAATATGATGCGGTTGGATTCAGCTTCACTGATTTTGAAGAAATGAGTTATTTCTAGATATGTAAATAAAATGGGCGAGTAATTAAATACGTGTAATTCAATTTAAGAACATTTAGTCAAGTTAAGGGTTATACCATTTGTAACCTCTTAAACGAAAAAAAGCTAATTCATTAAGGATCTTTTATTCAATTGCCACAAAACAATTTTTAAATATAATATAATACCAGCTATTCAAGACTATCCCAACCTGACCTCTTTGGTGACGTGATTTGCAAACTTCGTAAGAATCATGGTCATGATCACTTTCATAAAATATTGAATTTTATCAAAATAATTTGAAAGTTATCGAAAGAGAGTTTAGCCCAAGTATTGCATGTTTAGTGGTAGACCCATTTACAGGTCCCCACTACGCTTTTCTCTTGATTGCAAGATGGGTAGACCAATTGAAGTGAAAGTTCAGTCTTTACCTTGATCACGTCGGTTCATTTTTATTTCCCTCTGACTTCTGCCTGACCAGTGAATACTTTCTAAGGAGCTTTCTATGCTTTTTTCTATTCATATATACATGGAAATTGCCATTACTACCTGCAAAATATCTTGAATGGGTGATCGTCTTCCTTTCCATCGTTTTGAATTTAATACAATAATATCTGAGTTATGTAATACCAACTTTAACTTTTTAATGTCGGCTTTTTAATGTCAATTACTGGTGTTTTTCAGTGTGACTCAAATAGACTTGCGGGAATAAACTCTTAAATTTTTCTCCGAGGTTCGTATTTTGTAATATTAAAGTAGCAAAGAAGTTGCGAATAGTGTATGTCAATATTGAGAATGAGTGCGTGCGTGCGTGCGTGTGTGTATTTGTGTGTGTGCGTGTGCGTGAGCGTGCTTGCGTGCATGCGTACGTGCATGCCATTTATTTACCCTGATTCGGAAGACAAGATCGTAAGTGTGCGGCTTGATGCTCTCTAGAACTTGGTTTAAACTCCAATCTGTCTGTTTTCATATGACTGTTCAAGCGGTACTCCGCTGTCAACTAGTTTATATTTGTGGTGTCGCATACTTTGCTATTCTATTTATCTTTTTATGTGTTGTTTAATTTGAATGCGTGTTTTTTATGATTAAGATCTGTGTATGCTACAATTTCTGTTCGACATTTAAGCATCTCCGTGGGCTGAATAGTAAAGAAGGTGCGTCTAAACCATGCGGCGGGAGGTATACAGTAACGGTTTTACCCAACACATGGGGTGGACTAAGGCCTAACATGTGCTAAAATGACGTGAAAGACCGCTCACACAAACAAACTGTTCGACTTGTGTATCTATTTCCATGTGTTATTGCGTTCTTAGCGGTAACTCAAATTTACATTACGACGATATAAATAAAAACAAATGACGATTGTATGTAGCCAAATGTACAGAACAAATATGTTTACTGTCGCGGTGTTTATTCATATTTGTTGAAGTTATTGGTTAATCTAGATCATTCCCCTTGACATTTAATTATAAACACCTGTTAATATCGTTACTAATGAGGTGGTTTTCTTACCTCACTCGCCTGTCCCCGATCGATGTAAATAGGAAATACCGGTAATGGAACGTTAGAAAAACCGAAAATTCATCGTAAGACCGTTATGACGCGTTTTAGGATATACATGGTGGTTTTATTTCGTTTCAGTCAAACAGGTGTAGTAAAGCTGGGTTGGATACTTGTAAATGGCTAAGAATAGTCATAAGGTCACACTGAAGAACAACCCGTACACAAGTTGACTCGTACTACAAAATTATGTACAGAGATAAGTTCAAAGCAAGTGACCATGTACATGACACTTCAAATAAAATGAAATTAAAACGTTTCAATGAGTTTACGTTTTACACGGCAATCTGGATATTTTTTTAAAAGTCCCGTTAGTTTTACTACATAACTTGCTTTTTGACAAATCATAATTAATACTTATATAAATAAATCGAAGCAAGTTGCATTTGCATATTACTAATTGTTGATTATATTGCACCTATAATATATTTAAAACTAAGGTTGAATTGAAACTCCAGTGTTGTAAGGTTATTAAATTATTACAATTTAGAACCAAAACGAAACTAGATTTAATACTTCAGGTGATCATGTTAACACTGATAACTACTTGCCGTGTGGCCTTTTAATCTAAAGCTAAAAAAACCACACAGAATAATCAATTCAATAACATAACGGATGTACCAAACAAATTGAGCAAAAAAAAATGTACTCACAATTAATGTTGGTATACTCTGCTTTGCATCTGTTATAAATTACTATGTAATAATCTAATTCGTATTTGAAACGAAGTGGTAAAATACGTCCGCTGATGATCCTCGTCATGACAATATCGGCATGACCATACTAAAATATAACGGCCAAGGTTACACTGAAGGTCATTATATGAATTAAATACTCATTTTTTTCTTCACAAAAACTTAGTCAGGCCAGTTTTTCAAGGTCATTTATCTGGATCCAAAAAAACTTACTATACTGACAAAGCCCTGACAGGCGACACAGTCACGTGTTCCGCGGAACAGCATTGGGTGTTGGGGAGTCTAGTCCCCTTTGACATAGGTATTTCAATTTGTTTAACTCTTCTATTTTGTTGCAATAAAAAAGGTTTCATCAAAAAAAAAATCAAACTTCATAATAGACTCGTTTATATACACTGGAGTTATAGCGGTTTCATCCAGGTCAAAATTATTGTAATGGTGATTTTTTTTTCAAATCAATATGTTTTGTTATTGTCTGATCACATGTGCTGATCACATATGAAAAGTATTGATCAATCATCTGCATTCCTGAAGTTATATTAAATATTTGAATATCTCTTTCTTTATGATACTACATTGTATAAAGACCTTGCTGATATTGTAGTATTAATTTTATTGACAAATGTGAAGAAAGATAGACGGCATTGTCTAGTCAAGTATTTAGTTCGATAACTACTGTAATTTAAGACAGTATAATTATCGGGGTTTTTCCGCACAATATGACCTATTTATGTGTCGACGTGCCATGAAACACCATTCATTCATTCATTCATTCAAAACTGAAAAACTGTGCGCAAAAAGTGTATAATGTTTTTCAAATTAATTAAAGTTTGTGATAGCTGATACATGTTTGTTGACGTAGCGATATTTTACTGCTGTTTTGCCTCTCTCTATATTTAAGCGAATTTAATTGGTCTGGATTGGTGAGATAATGTGTGTTTAAAGGGAGTACATCAGACGTTGGGGCTAAATGTGTTTACTAAAAAAAGCTATGAAATGACGATTGGTTCAAAGATACATGTATAGTAGGAACAGTAAAAGTTTCCTAAACTTCGATGCAATCATTAATACTTATAAATTACAACAAGTCTTATCAGACCATGGAGGAATCCATAGTTATAAATAGTTGTCACGCGGAGCACCTCTGCGATATTTCCACGTGAAGCTCGCTATGCAAGACATTGCGTTTTTTACCGCCAAGTTTAAAATAGCTATTCCTGGCGCGTAACCATAGTTAGAAAATACCTTTTTTTCCGGCTATTTTTTTTTATATGTTCGCTGTGTTTAGTTTGATGTTTTTTTGGCTCATTTAGTTCGTTTTTATCAATTTGATACAGAACTTATGTATTTGAACAAATCTGAAAAAAAAAAATCCTTTAACCAATATAACCATAAAAACCACAATGTTGTAAATGGAACTCGCCGTCCTCTTTCATGCCACTGTTTAGGCGTAGGTATACCTACAGTTATTGTCAGCCGAGTATTTTTTCAAATGAGTCGACGGAATCTTTATTCGTCGCAAAATTGTCTGCGTGCATATTTGTTGGAAGTACAATGGCCTCACTGGTGCCAAGAGGTTACTTCATAGCCTAGGTCACCCGGCCCGCTTCTGATTTCTTCGATACGCTATTCTATACGGATCCAGCATTCGCAACATCTCGTAAACTGCTTCGCGCAACATCTCGCACACTGCTTCGCAGCATTATTCGAATGTATTACGCAGGTTTCCATATTGGTTACGTCATCGCGCTTTAGATTCCCGCCAAAACCACCAAAACAAATTTGCATTCAAAATCCAAGTTATCATCCAGATGTTGCAATGTTATTCAGCCGATTGCTCCTTCAATAGTTTATTTACATGAAAGCAGTGATAAAACCTTCATCTGCATTGTAAAAAAAACACATTCAACGCAAATTGTACATCAACACGTGTGAACAGCGGCCACATTGTTTACATAGCAATAGTGCACTATTTTCTGTGCCGTTGCCTTCCGGCTAACAGAATGTCTAGATTTTGAACATACTGAAGCGCCGTGATACACACGAGGCGGGATCCCGAAGAATGACGGGATTGTCTGAGCGTTCACGACTGACGGATCTCCAGAAGCAGGGCCTGGGGAAAATAGAACGTTTGAAATCACTCCAACGTTTTGGGCGATTTTGGAGAGATTTTGAGAGATTCAACGAGACTTTCAAAAAACATATTTTAAAGCTAATTTAATACTATCTTTTTATTTTTATCTTATGAAAAGCAGCAAGTGACGTTAAACGTTAAACTGGTCCATCAACAACTGACGTTGTACGTTTATTTACAACATGACGTCACGCACACGTCGGCTTTATGCGCGTGAAAAAAACGCGCGAATAAATTGTGCTAATCGCTAGTGGGCTCTTTAATTGGCCTAATCGGCCCAGACCGATATCTGCAAGATACGGGCTAGCTGGCCGAGACTAGTTACTTACAGCTCCTTCGTGCCAAATTTTGAATGAATTATGCACTTTGGGTTAAAAGCATGAAACTTGGCACAGTAATAGATGACATCATATCAAACAGTTTTGGCTATAGGGCCAAGCGGAACAAACCCAATATGGCCGCCAAATTCAAAATGGCCGCCAACAGTCCTGAAAATTCACCAACTGACTTTAGAGATATATATTAACATTACAAATCAATAACTATTGTCCAATTTAATGTAAAAATCTTCCCTATAATAGTAAAATTCAATAATTATACTCTTGATGCTCAAAATGTAAGTTTAATTGTTAAAAAAAATAAAAGAAAATGTGATAACAAATATAATTTTCCAAGATCAAACCATATTTTACGTTCATCGTGTAGTTTTTAATGCTATTAGTGGTATTTTCAAATGAATAAATACATCACAAATATATGTTGATGTAATAACCACTTATATTCTTCTTTCTGTTCATTTAATTAGTGAAATTCAATCCACTACCAATACCTAATTGGTAAATATTACAACTGTGTAAATATTATGGTTAACTACTTTCAGTTTGACAGATGAACAGCGTTGTTTTAGTTTCTGATAAAAATGTTAATATTACTCTAAAGTTTTTCATCTAAATGGTATGTGATTTATAGCAAGAATCCTGATTAAATCTACTGTTATTTTTATATAATAGTCTCATATTTGTATACACTGATCACTGATTTAGGTAAACATTAGTGACAAAAAAAAAGACTTTTATATTAAATTGATATTGAATGAGTACTACAGTGCAAATCCTTTTCAGACCGAATATTACATGGATATGCAAGCTGACTTCTCGCTCCCCCGATCCCACCCCTTTTACGCCCAACTTTAAAGGGATGCACTACAATCTTAAAACACGGGGAGACCCGTTAGATTTCCCACAAAACTTGCATATTTGCAATCATTAATATTAATTATTAGAATAGGTCAAAGCAAATTGTTTTTACATATTACTAACTGATGAATGCATTGCACCAATAATATATTTAAACATATGGTATAATAACAAAGAAAATTTACAACTCAACATTTTATTTAATTATATTCAAGCAGGTTTAAAGTTAAAATGATATGTGTTTATCATGGGCAGCATTTCACGCCCAATATAAGCGAAAAAACAGAAGTAAACCAGCAGATATCACTTCATTGTTACCTTTATTCCAGGATCAAGTAAAGTCGGTGGCCATGATACGCCATTCTATGAATGTTCTACAAGATGCTGTGCAATACCTGAACCCAGGACAAACTGTTGTTATAGCCTGTGATCAGCCTCTGTTCACTATAGCGAAGCAGATCTAATGGAATTTAACCTGCCACCTATGGTAAAGACCACATTGTTGTGATGTTTGGAGGGCTAAATATTGAAATAGCAGCTATGAAAACACTAGTTGAATGGTTGGATGGCAGTGGATGGATCTCTGCTATAACACAAGCCAATTGCCACATCTGGCACAGCAGATTCGTTTCTTAAAGCCAGTCATATATCACGAACACGACATGCACACCAAGTCAGTGCAAGCAGCTTGCACATTTGATGACAAAGGCCTATGAGGACTACACTAGTTCTATGGGTGACCAGTGTTTAACCTTTGAAGAATGACAAGAGGACAGAAACAGAAAAGAAAAAGTCCTCAGTTCCAGTATTGGTCTATTAATTTACTTTGCAATTTGAATTGCTGGTAATTGTGTTTGTTAGATTCATAAGAGAAGGAACTTTCAAGCTGTATATTGACTCACTGACCAGACTTATACATTGTTTTGTTTGCATTAGATCATATCAGTTATGCTAGATGGTTACCAGTGCATCTGCAGGACATGAATTGTTTGACAGAAAAGCACTCAACTATTGCCACAGAGTTTAACAAAGACAATTTTAGTAAACCCAGTGGGCCTTTTTTATCAATTGCAATTGACCATGCCCATGCGCAGAACAACAAATGTGTCAAAGATGGTGGAGGAGCAGTGGGCCTAACAGGAAATACAAGCCAGGTGCTTCGGTGGATTGTTTTAGGACCAGAAGATTCAAGGGTTATACGCGAATTTGAATTGTCACAGGATCGTATTAAAAATACGCAATGTAAGGAACCAAATAAACATACCACAAACATCAGAAAGGAGTTCAATCTACCTTTGCAAATCAAGTTAAAGGTTTATGTGGAGTTGTAGAGGAAATGGGCAATCCTTTTAAAGAAATATAAAAAGATCGGACAGGTACAGTAGTGACATGCTAGTATTAGACACTAGAGAAAATGTGGATGAACACGTAGCTGCCACAGTTCGTAACATAGAATGAGTAGGGGAAGAGAAGTTTGCCATGTATGTGCAGAAACGGCTTAAAGAGAGAACTGTTTCGTTATATGAGCCAATAAAAAATAACAAGTTTCTTTTGTTTAGTTGTCCAGTGAGTCAACGAAAAATGACAAATGAAAGACAGGCAATCAATTCGCTAAAGTTTCCTGTCAAGTTCGTGATGGCGACATTGATGACATTTTTTGCCATGAAAACCGAAGTTACACCCCGTCTCTCTCTCTCTAGCTTTGGTAAGTTGCGATCTGGAACAAAATCAGATTTGGTAACATGTCTGGTGAACTACTTTGACGCACCGTCTGAGGCCCCTGATGTTGATGCTGTTCTTTAGATGGTGCAGCTATAGTTAACATATTAAAACCTGGAGCAGCCAAGACATTTGCAGATAACCCCAAGCAGGTATTCACTCCCTTCAACAAAAGACAACTACAGAATACAATCAGAGTAGATATTGTCTGGGATCAGTATATCATGTATAGCCTTAAGGCAATGACACTCAGTAAACGTGGTAAAGAGATTCAAATGTACCTGCAACTTGGGAATCATTCCTTCGAGTTGATGAAAATAATGTCAAACTACATGTTGTATTTAGTTACAAAGCTACTGAATCTGTGGCAATTGAAATTATTGATAAAAAATAGTGTCAACCAAGGACAAAGATGTAATCTGCAATCCACCGAGAGAAGATGTAAGTGATCTTTCACCATGTACACACGAAGAGGCAGATACTAGGTTACTGTTGCATGTGAAACCGATAAAAAAACTATAAACGAGTGATGATCAGAAATGTTGATACTGATGTTCTTGTGTTGTCAATTGCTCTCTTCAGTTAGCTTTGTGTTAATGAATTGTTGATTGCATTTGGCACGGGGAAGCATATTCGTTTCATATCTGCACATGTCATATCCGAATCTCTGGGTCCAGAAAAGTCGTAAGCATTGTCAGGTCTGCATGCTTTTACAGGATGTGACCGAACTTCCCTTTTCAGTGGTAAAGGAAAGAAGTCTGCATGGGACGTAAGCAGCATTTATCAAGATGTCATTGAAGGTTTTCATGTATTGGGCTGTACTCCTACATTGAAAGAGTTTGAAGAGAAGATGCCGATTCTGGAACGCTTTGTAGTGCTTTTGTACGACTGGACAAGCACGTGTGAAACATCAGATGAGGTATGAAAAGATCTCTTCACAAAGAAAGGAAGATCAATCGATTTAATACCACCAACATATGCTGATTTACTTCAACACACTAAGAGAGTAGCATACCAGGCTGAGTATTGTTGGAGTCAGTCTTTAGAATCAAGTGCTATTTTACCATGCCCAAGTCTTTGGGGCTGGCAGAGAATCCAAGATCAGATCTGGGAACCATTGTGGACAGTACTTCCTGAAGCTTTTAAAGCCTGCCAAGAACTGCTAAGATGTGGTTGTCAGACAGAAAAGGGATGCAGAGGCCGATGTAAATGTGTAAAGGCGGCAATAAGATGTACAGCACTATGTAGTTGTGGTGGTGATTGTGAGAGAGATATCGTGGAACAATTTACACAATTTTTAAGTAGCGTACATGTATTATCGAACGTAGGATGATGATCATCCTAGTTATATGTTCTGCATAGCTGTAACAAGACAGACCACTTCTGATTATTCAACTAAGTGATAGTTGCATGGAATTATTTGAATATCAATTCTCATAAGATGTGTAGTCGTTGTATTAACACTTTAAATCAATACATTATGGACTCTTATACTATGAAAATGGTCAGACTTTGACCTTTCCTTTCCGATTGTAAAGGCCAAAAGAACTTGCATTAAAATAAGGCTATTGTCAAATTTTAAAACTCTAATTAACTTTTAAAAAACAGTTTTTCACTGGTTCGCTCTTTAAGGCCGCCATTTTGTAATTTTATCGTATTACTAATAGTTTTGAAACCATAATAATATTAATTTAGGGTTATGAACATTTGAGTTAAAATTACCATACCAAAAAAAATAAAAAATAAAATAAGAATAATCATATTATTTTGGAGGCCATCTTGGATTTGTTGGCCATCTTGCATTTTTTTGCTTGGCCCTATAGCCAGAAAAGTTTAGTATATCAAACTCTATCTGTGTGATGTCAAGTTTCATGCTTTTAACCCAAAGTGCACACTTTGTCCTTAGACAAGACACTTCTCCGAGACTCGTCCTTCGGATGGGGACATAAACCTGGCTGTCCCATGTGTCGTAATATATCTTTCGAACACATATTATAGAATAGTCTAATTATAACGGACTCAAGTTGTTAAAATAGTTTATTCCTGGAGGACCAATTTACTGGCCTGCATTTACATGCGAGACAGACGACTTTAAGGACTATCGGTCAGACATCTTTGATCCAAATAACCAAAATCGATGAGATATGGCCAAGTGAATTTTTCAACAATGTTCCCATTTTAGGCACGAGCAATTTCAACCATATAGTACATGACAGTAAATCAACACTATGGATGTGAACATAATACTTAAATGGCAGAAATTGTGCGCTTTATATTCGAAAAGTTTGGTACAGTTTTACTCAAAGTTTTGTTTTTATGTGAAATAAACTGGTCCATAAAATAGTCCATTTATCCAGCGAGTGCAGACGAGACATCATTTCTGAATAAAATAAGCCATGTTAGCACATCATCCAAAATTCGAAGAACACCATTGTTAAAAAAAGTATGGTGGCACTTACGGGTTTTAATTGTCAAACTATTATAAATGGCAACTATATTTTTGGATGTATTAAACACAACTGAGTGACTGTTGTGAATAGAAACATGACAAAACAAGAGTAATTTATTATTATATTCGAATAAAAACAGCACAAACTAAATAATAACATATGAATACGATCAAATAACCTGTTTATCCGAAGGTTTCACCATACCGCATTGTTTCAATTTACAATTCACGAGCATGCTTTTCATGTGTATTATGTGTGTGCGTTGAAGGCACATGGCGTATAAAGAAAAGCTTCATTTTTAACAATGGTGTACTTCAAATTTTGGATGATGTGATAACATGGCTTATTTTATTCAGAAAATAGGTATTTATGTTCATCCAACTTATTGTCAATACCGTTTATAAAGTTGTATAACTTTGATATATGGGTTACACTTTCAATTCAAAGTAAAATAAATTCCGTCTGACTTTCCAAGTCAGACAAGTATAAAACTATACTATAGATCTTAGAGCCTTGCTTTCCACTTTGACAATAATGAACTCAGGTTAACTGCACTTTGTACGGCCGAAAACGAAACATAAAATAGGGTTTTCTGTTGCAATAAGGAAACGGATTTATGTTTAGACGGAGAGCCGGAGCGTTTGGTACTCTCAGTACTCTGACAAGGCTAAGCAGACGATTATGCACTCAACTGTTTGTTAAAGGGGCCAATTAGCATTTCGGAGACCAATATCCCCTGTCATGGATATCCCTCTGGGGAGGTATTGAAGACAGACGCCATGTTTCTACGGGTGAGTCAGGTCTGTCAACCGTTTTTCCCTAACCTCCCCACCACCCACCTGGGATTTTCCTTTCAGCCGGAATATCATTTTTTCTTTTTCATTTTCATTATTTTTATTTCTCCTACGGCACTGGTCAGATATTTTTCGTTTACTTGAAAACCAAAATATTTGTTTAAGCTTTACTATTCGTAGAATAAGAAGAGCTGTTGTACTCAACGTCAGCGTCGACGTTGGTTTTTAGTTATTTGCCGAGTCCAGTTATTTCAGCAACAACTGGTCAGTAAAACTTGGATATGTCTTCAGTACCATCAAAGGCACTGGAAGACAGTATGGTAATTTTCTTACTTTGAATTGCTTGTTAATAAAGTTTCTTGTCAAACCATGTATTTTAATATTTGATATATTTACATAACATGTTTATTTACAAATTTAGTTTAAGGGGATGGGTCAAAGCATTGGAAATAGATGTTGATTTGACATTAGGGTTAATACTAAACAACCTAAACAATGCAAGTGTTGGAATCTTCGAGCTCGAGATTGTAACCGGAAGTGACCATAGGCTTACCCATGTTCGTCCCTCAAATCCGAGTGATGACATCCTCGAGCTCGAGGTTTTAACCGTAGGTGACTACAGGCTTGCCCACTTTCGTCCTTCAAAACCGAGAGATGACATCATCTAGCTCGAGATTTTAACCGGAGGTGACTATAGGCTTGCCCACGTTCGTCCCTCAAAACCGAGTGATGACATCCTCGAGCTCGAGGTTTTAACCGGGGGTGACTATAGGCTTGCCCACGTTCGTCCCTCAAAACCGAGTGATGACATCCTCGAGCTCGAGGTTTTAACCGGGAATGACTAAAGGCTTGCCGACGTTCGTCCCTCAAAACCGAGTGATGACATCCTCTAGCTCGAGGTTTTAACCGGAGGTGACTATAGCCTTACCCACGTTCGTCCCTCAAAACCGAGTGATGACATTCTCGAGCTCGAGGTTTCAACCGGCGGTGTCTATAGCCTTACACACGTTCGTCCCTCAAAAATGAAGAGTTGAGATCCTCTAGCTCGAGGTTTTAACCGGAGTTGACTATAGGCTTTCCCACGTTCGTCCCTCAAAACCGAGAGATGACATCCTCGAGCTCGAGGTATTAACCGGAGGTGACTAGAGGCTTGCCCACGTTCGTCCCTTAAAACCGAGTGATGACATCCTCGAGCTCGAGGCTTTAACCGGCGGTGACTATAGGCTTGCCCACGTTCGTCCTTCAAAACCGAGTGATGACATCCTCGAGCTTGAGGTTTTAACCGGGGATGACTATAGGCTTACCCACGTTCGTCCCTCAAAACCGAGTGATGACATTCTCGAGCTCGAGGTTTAAATCGGCGGTGTCTATAGCCTTACACACGTTCGTCCCTCAAAACTGAACGATGACATCCTCGAGCTCGAGGGTTTTACCGGAGGTGACTATAGCCTTATCTACGTTCGTCCCTCAAAACTGATTGATGACATCCTCGAGCTCGAGGTTTTAAACGGCGGTGACTATAGCCTTCCACATGTTCGTCCCTCACAACTGAGAGAAGACATCCTCGAGCTCGAGGTTTTAACCGGCGGTGACTATAGCCTTACCACGATCATCCCTCAAAACTGAGTGATGAAATTCTCGAGCTCGAGGTTTTTACCGGAGGTGACTATATACTTACTCAAGATCTTCCCTCAAAACTGAGCGATGACATCCTCAAGCTCGAGGTTTTAACCGGAGGTGAGTATAGCCTTACCACGTTCGTCCCTCAAAACTGATTGATGACATCATCGATCTCGAGGTTTTAATAGAATGTGACTATAGGCTTACAATCGTTCATCTCTCAAAACTGAGTCATGACATCCTCGAGCTCGAGGTATTAAGAGGAAGTGACTACATATTTCCAACGTTCGTCCCTCAAAACCGAGTGATGACATCCTCGAGCTAGAAGTTTTAACCGGCGGTGATTATAGGCTTACACGCGTTCGTCCCTCAAAACCGAGTGATGACATCCTCGAGCTAGAGGTTTTAACCTGTGCTGACTATAGCCTTACACACGTTCGTCCCTAAAAATTGAGCGTTGACATCCTCGAGCTCGAGAATTGTACCGGAGGTGATTATAGCCTTATCCACGTTCGTCATTCAAAACCGAGTGATGACATCCTCAAGCTAAAGGTTTTAACCGGCGGTGATTATAGGCTTACACGCGTTCGTCCCTCAAAATCGAGTGATGACATCCTCGAGCTCGAGGTTTTAACCGCCGGTGACTATAGCCTTACCACGTTCGTCCCTCAAAACAGAGTGATGGCATTCTCGATCCCGAGGTTTTAATAGAATGTGACTATAGGCTTACAATCGTTCGTCTCTCAAAACTGAGTGATGACATCCTCGAGCTCGAGGTATTAAGAGGAAGTGACTACAGGTTTCCAACGTTCGTCCCTCAAAACCGAGTGATGACATCCTCGAGCTAGAGGTTTTAACCGGCGGTGATTATAGGCTTACACGCGTTCGTCCCTCTAAACCGAGTGATGACATCCTCGAGCTAGAGGTTTTAACGGGGGGTGACTATCGCCTTACACACGTTCGTCCTTCAAAACTGAGCGTTGACATCCTCGAGCTCGAGGTTTTAACCAGAGGTGACTATAGCCTTACACACGTTCGTCCCTCAAAACTGAGCGATGACATCCTCGAGCTCGAGATTTTTTACCGTATGTGACTATAGCCTGTTCGTCCCTTAAAAGTGAGTGAAGACATCCTCGAGCTCGAGGTTTTAACCGGCGGTGACTATAGCCTTACCACGTTCGTCCCTCAAAATGGAGTAATGACATCCTCGAGCTCGAGGTTTTTACCGAAGGTGACTATAGGTTTACAGACGTTCCTCCCTCAAAACTGGAGTTTGAGAGTGTATATTAACGCTCTGAGATATTTTCTTTTGTTTTTCAGTGATTGGCCAGTAGGGCTTATTCCATGGTCTGTTGTCCGTCGACCGTTAACTTTTTGATGACAATACACTTACACGTTTATTTTGTATCCGATCTTCACCAAACTTAGTGTTAATACGGATGACAGCTCGGATTGAAAACCATTAACATCAGAAAACAAACATCAGAGTTATGGCATTTGATTTAATGAACAAAATATATTTTGTCTTGCCAACATTCTAGCTCATTCATTTTACATGGAATATTTAACAAATTTGGTATAAAACAAATGACGTTGATAAAGCACTTTTAAGCAGTGAATCGAAGGAAGGAAGGAAGGAAGGAAGGAAGGAAGGAAGGAAGGAAGGAAGGAAGGAAGGAAGGAAGGAAGGAAGGAAGGAAGGAAGGAAGGAAGGAAGGAAGGAAGGAAGGAAGGAAGGAAGGAAGGAAGGAAGGAAGGAAGGAAGGAAGGAAGGAAGGAAGGAAGGAAGGAAGGAAGGAAGGGGGAGGGAGGGAGGGAGGGAGGCAGGGAGGGAGGCAGGGAGGCAGAATGAATAAAGGAATGAAGGAAGGAAAGGGGAAGTTAATAAATGAAGGAAGGAAAGAAGCAAAGAAGGAAATAAGAAACGAAGTATCAAAGGAAGAAATAAAGGAACGAAGGAAGGGAGGAAGAAATGAAGGAACAAAGAAATTAATGAAGGAACAAAGGAACGGAGGAATGAATTAACGAAGGAAGGAACGAAGGCATGATTGAAGAAATGAAAGAACAAACTAATGAACGAATGAATTATATGAGTGACGGACGGACGGACTTGCGGACGGGGACAAACTGACGAACGGATGGATATACAGACGGACGGACGGATATACAGATATATTCAAATTTTGAAACATATGATAAACACACAAATAAGAGGGATAGACGGATGGACGAATGGAAAACATACACTGTAAAAAAAATACGATAAATTAATAAGATAGACGGATGAATGGATGGATGAACGAATTATCAATGTAAAGAATAAACATACCTTTCTCCAACAACTATGAAAGACATGAAATCCGTCAGTTTTCATACTTTTTAAAAATCTCTTTTATAGACTGAGCATATTTGATGAGTTGATAAGAACATTTATACACAAGTGTCGTGTATTTATGTCATGTGTACAGGAATGAAATGTCTATATTCTGAGATCACAGACTCGTGAAGTGTTGGAGGTCAAACTGCACTGGCTTTTTTACACAAGGCATCGACTGAGATCTGTGTCGGCCAGTCCATCCTACAAGGCACATGCTTTGGATAGTAAGAAGACTTTAGCTTAGCCTGGCAGATAATGCTACCTTGTGAGCTGTGATAGAAGACGACGACGCTCAAATTCACCAACGACTAGATTAACCACCAGCTATTCCAATACGGAGAAAAGCTGAGAGTTAAGTTACTACTACACGAAAATGTAGATGGCCCCGCGATTGGAGTATGGCCACCTTATGACGTGTGTCCCCTAAAGGAAGACACGTATATGATGTAGTCACACCAAGTAGTGGATGCAGGGTGCAGCACCAGCGGATATAGAGCGAACAACACCATCACCGGCAATCATGTGACCGTCACAGTGAAACTGCGTAGAGCAGCAATGACACTACACTAAACATTACTAAAGAAACAACAGACACCAACCAACACAGATACATAAGCGCACTCATCGAGATCTGGTCTGTATTCAAATGTGTCGCACTGGCAGAGGCAGGGGAGAACCATAACAATTACAGTGTCTTCAACAACACATAAAATCATCATCCTAACTTATGGAAATTGTCAATATATAATACAAAAAGCAATTGTAGAAGCAGTACCTATATAATCATTGTCTATATATACCATTTAATTAGACGGAAACGATAGATAGTTGATAAATATAACAGTGAACGGTAGGGAAGTCGACACACTTTAAGTTAAATATCTCTATTTCATAGTCCACTCTGGTAGTATTATCAAAGAATGGATTAAAACAAAAAGGCATAAATAAAATTTAAAATGATAAAACTAGCGTTTTCCCATAGATGGTGATAAAACAATTATTATCGACAATAATGTCAATCCAAATGATTTTTAGAGTGTAACAAACATCCCTTACGATTAGGAAGGAATGGTGTTTGAAATATTTCAAAATATTCGAAAACACCATTTCCGTAGCGCCTGTCACTATTGCCTACTTTTCCTTGGAAGCATTACTTACGTACAGATGGGCTGGAAACAATAACAAAAGCGTACACTTGTCTGACAGAAGCCGAAAAAAATGCGTACACCGTTTACTCCTGTGTTAACACAATACAACTTGTGCAAGAAAACTTATGAAACAGACGATAAAATAGATTTGTTTTTTTTTCTAGGGATCAAAAAAGAACGAATATCGTATTGTGCACTTGCTTAACTGTTGATTAATGACTAGCAACGATAAACATTGGACGACAGTTGATAGTGATACGCTTTTCTTTTGATCCGAATACATTTTATGTTATATATAATTATAATAAAGGTATACAATAACCACATATTAGTTACAGTGCAAACAATTTTAAAATGTTAAACGCGCAAATGGTTATAAACTAACATACGCTTAAAATAGCACGTTTACTTGTAAAAGTATTAAGGACAAGTATAAATACTTTTGTGAAAAAACATAAAGTACGAAACAGGATATAAATTAGTTCAGTCAAGTTTTTGAAATTTTGTATTTGAATTACGCTGTCCTTTATATATATATATATTTTATTCACAATACAATTGCATTAAAAAAATGAGAAAAATGGTCCTAAAGAAACCGCAGCACCCAAACGCAACGGCATCGCAGGCCCGCAATAGACAATAGTGCATATCATATGACATAGTTAGCTATACAATCCAAAAATTGATGGCGGGGAGTGCATTAAGCCGTATACATATTTATAAACATCGTTAAACAGCCATACATGTATTGATAAAAGAAATATTGTTACTGTGTTAATGTTAATTAACAATTTAAGTTTATGCACACGAAAAAGAAAACATTTGTGTACACAACTGTGAGCTATGATGTTTGCCATCTTGTATTTATTGTTGTTTTTTTATAAAAACTCTTATAGTTACTTTACGCGAAAATGAAGGTAAACACAAACATGTGTGTTAACCCGCCTCGTATGCGGGACGTCGTGGGTTCAGTCCCCAGCAGGATCTCGCCAAAAAAATCATACAATGGTACTAGTACTTGACTTAACTTTCAGTATATAGCTAGTAGTATTTGGACTGGTCGGACCGATGTCAGTATAATATAACTGTGTGGGGTATCATGTCATGTGTTAACGACCAGTTATTCCAGTGTGGAAGAACAATTTGCTTAAATTAATATGAATAAATAGCGAACAGGTGATCTTTTGGAATCAACAAACACAAACACGAGAAATAGGTGGTAGACTCGATTTTATTAAGTCTGTTCATGTGATGAAATATAAGGTGCAACACTTGTCACGCCCCCTAGCATCGGCTTAAGCGGTATTCTACGTTAAAGTCATAACTATTAGGGTTTGATGATCATAATAGACCAGTAAGTAATAACACTACTGATCTGTAGTCGGGGTCGGGGCGACTTTTACAGCCGCCACACATCTCTAAATAAACGCTAGTGTGAAAGTCAGTAAATACTGAAAAGATGATCCATTGGAAGCATCCAAAACACACACGAGAGAAACGTAGCAGAATGTTTGATTGAGTATATTCATGAGAGATAATATAAGGTGCAACACCTCCCACCTCACACGCTCACTAGCATCGGCTAAAGCAGTATGTTTACTTAAAATCCATAAATACTGGGATTGGTGATCCCAAATGACCAGTAATAACACTACTGATGTGTAGTATGTTTTACTGAGTATGTTCATTACGTGCAATACCTCTCATACACACTAGCACCGGCATAAGCGGTATTCTGCTTTAAAGCCATAAACATTGGGCTTGATTATCCCAAAGGATCAGTAAGAAATAACAGCGCTGATTTTGAGCATTGAGCTCACCGGCGTTATACGAGGGTGCTTCAAAAAGTTCTGTCACTAGGCATATATTCTTTGAACTGGATATTACACTGAGATAAAGTAGTGTATTTATAGTACTACTGGGTAAGCTCTCTTAAATTCCACAATAAAAAAGAAATATTTCCGGTTATTTATACCCCTGAATTACCTCCCCCTACCACACCTTTTGGACAGTGGCATGTCTGAAAATGTCCTCGTTACAAAACGTTATAAAAATTATTTAAATAATTCTATGCTTTTAATTTTCTTGTACGCCATCAGTTGTTATTCGCCCATAATCCATGAAAATGATTGTCGAGAATTCGGAAAGGTCTTGCTGCAAACCAGATATGAGTGAATGCATATCCCTTAATTTTAGCAGAAATAACACTGATTATTTTCATTTTGTTTACGGAAATGTTATAATATCTTTTAAATGTCGTAATTATTTTCATAGTATTAATATGTTTTCATATTTTTTTTACAAAACCTAGTCCTTCAGTGTTTAAATTTCATATTCAACACATTATTGTAGAATTTTATACAATGTTTAGTTAAAAAATTGATCATCCAAAAACGCTATTTCAGAAGACTGCGCTTTTATTTAATGTCCATTTATCATTAAACTTGGCGATATTGGGCGACCTCCACAAATCTTAGAGGGTCGATCCATTCCAAATATATTGTGATCAATTGTCATTAAACTGTTTCAAAACTAGACTAGAATATTATTTGATGAAATTGCTGATGGACAGACAGATTTGTGTTTTATGGCCAAACTGTCACTCAAGATGACCTCCATGTCTAAAATTATGTCATTTAAAAGTGGCGTGTATTAAGTAGTCTTCCGGGAACAAGATGCACAAGAGGGCCTGTATCACCTTGTGGCTTGAATAGTATAAGGCCTGCTGGAAAACAAATCCTGTAGTAGCTTCACATTTTCTATTGTGCCCTGCTATTGATTTAGGACTGATATATGTAGCTCTACATGTTTTATGAACATTTTGCGAAGGCTGTACACATAACTTGTCGCCACGAGCTGTACTTGCTCAATTAACACCATCACACCCTTTTTTTATTAAAATAACAGTATCCTGTCCATTGCCAAGACTGTCCTCACAGCTGTACTAGCATAAATAAACTGCAGAAAACATGAACTTGAAGATATAAGACTGTATTCCGTTATGATTAAATAAGTGCTATACATTCCGCGAAGTGCCGACTCGGAAGTACGCTGACATTTTTGTTTAGTTAATATTGTGACGAAACGAGGTACGAAACTGAGGACGAAATGCAATTGCTCATTTTGATACTAAAATAGTTTTTATACATATCGTTTTCTTGTCAACCTACCTTATAAAATCATCCAAACATATATAGAAAAATTAATATGTATAAATGCATACAGAAATTAATTTTGGGTACAATTTGTACATGCAAATATTGTAGTACGAACAGACAAGATTGTAAATAAATTAGTAACCGGATAGTGCAATTATCCAAATTTCGCAATACGCTGCAATGTTTTTCTTCTGAAGCAAATTTGTTCAATTCTTGTTTTCTAATCATATATTTAAATATTGTTTTAATAACAATTGAATAAAATATTCTACTGCAATTTTGTTACTTTCACTTGCCTAATATAACACTAGCGAAGGTGCGCGTAACGTCACATCGTGTTTCTCCCTTGATGAGAAAACCTTGAAAAAAATCGCTTAAAAAAAAATCGCCCACAACACATACCTTATGAGATTTTTGTAGAGTTTCTCGACCTGTTTATTTGCATTATAGTTCTTTTCAGCATCCAATACGTTCGTCTAGCATAGATCAGCATACATGTACGACTTGAAGTCTCGATTTATGAGAAAACATGTAGGTTATCCGCCAGATGGCGATGAGGAGGCGCCAAAAGCAATGGCTATGAATGCAAATTGAAAATCAACATTGCATTCAAAAATCATATACATAAGCAGATACTTTTTTAGAAAAATAACCCTAATTATAGTCTCAATAGTGCATGAATACAAAATGGAGTTAAAATCGCATTTCCCAGTTTTATTGAATAGGTGACATGTTTGCAATCGGTCGCAGTAGCATGTTGGTTAGACACATTCCTTCAGCCTATTTACATACAGACAGTATAATTATAAATTGCTTTTGTGCCCCATGCGTACATGTAGCATGGCATACACTTAGGGATCACTAACCTTGGCCATAACTTGAAAAGTAGTTTTACCTATGTTCAATTGTTCATGAAACTTCACACACATCTTCATCTTAACCCAAGGAATGTTGTTACATTTGTCCAATAGCTCTGACTTTATTTTTCTTAGTTATGCCCTCTTTCATACAACTTTAACCTGCAACCTAACCAAGCTCATAACTGGCCATAACTTAAGAAGTAGTTGATCTATGTTCATGAAACGTCTCACACATCATCTTACCACACAGAATAGTGTAACCCATGACCAATAAGTCTGACTCTTTTCAGCAGAATTATTCCCGTTTTCATAAATCTTTATACCTGGAACCTAACCAAGCTCCCTAACTGGCCATAACCTAAAAGCTATTTGACCTATGTCAATGAAACTTCACACACATCTTCATCTTAACCAATGAAATGTCGTTACACATGTCCAATAACTCTGACTTTCATTTTGGCAGGGTTACGTCCCTTTTCATAATTGTTTTACCTGCAGCCCAGTCTAGCTCGTAACTTGCCAAAATATTGATCTATGGGGATGAAACTTTATTCAGTTCTTCCTTTCCAATTATCCAAGGCAGATGTATGCCCCTTTTCATAAACGTCCGCATTTTAAAAACAAACCTGCTCCGTCGTTCATGAAAAAGTGCAACACCCTGTCTTCAAACTTGTTCTTGCTGAAACAAGCACACGGCAGGCGACACAAGTGATCGTGGAACACCCTTTTAGTTTGTAACATAGCCAAGATCGGCTTGTTTAGTATGAGAAAAGCAGTTAATCACACTTTGGACAAAGATGTGGCTCGGCAGTATATTCTGTGAGTTGTGTTAACTTGTATCACGCTGAGTGATTAAGTGAACTCTGGTATTAAGCCTTGCCAATAACACATGTCTTGACATTCAAATGTAGACCCGCTGTTTATTACCAAGCTTTTCTTTATTGCTGCCTCAATTTGAAACATGCTTGCCACTGTAACTGGCAGTCAAAAAGCATGAATAATTGTTATGCAGTGCAATTTCCTTGTTTGATTTTGATGACCAAAAACTGTTATGATGGCAGTGGAGCAAAGTGAAACTCCATGTGCTTCACACAGGGCGGCAAAAACACTTTTTGATCGGTTTCACGGTAAAATATGTAAACAAAACGCTCGATTCAGGTCAGGTTTTTTTCCCTAACTTTCTTAATATTTAACGAAGTATGTTCAAATAAAGCAATTTATTTACAATACAATACTTTATGAGATTAGCCCACCCAAAATGTACACGGTCATAAATTTCATTCGTTTCCATGAATCTAATCTCAGAGGGTACTAGATAAATCGAATTACGTTTTGCGTCGCACTTTGGAGAGGTATGTGCGCTTTGGCTGAATACACGCCTTGACTTAAAGCCGGGTTTCCCACAATATGAACGATGAGCGATAACTTGACCTTGACCGTAGTTACCACAAATGAAATCCCAAGTTTGCTTTTTATATAAGCTACCTATCCAGAAAGTTGCATGCCACTATCTCATTCCTAACTGAAGTTATTGAACGGAAACCGTTGTTTTCTGTCTTTAGTAACAGTGTCCCTGACCTTCAATCCAATGACCCCAAATGCAATCCCAAGCGCCCCTTTTCATATAAGCTACAAATCCATAAAGTTTCAGACCAATATCATCTCATTCCTAACTGAAGTTATTCAATGGAAACTATCTTATTAATTTTAGTAACAGTGACCTTAACACCAGTGACCCAAATGCAATCCCTAATTTACTTTTATATACGCTACCTATCCAGAAAAGTTCATGCCAATGTCTTATTCCTAACTAAAGTTATTGAAAGGAAACTGTTTCCTATTTTTAGTAGCAGTGACCTTGACCTTAAACCCAGTGACTCCAAATGCAATCACCAAGCTTCCTCTCTATTTAAGCTACCTTTCCAGAAAGTTTCATACCAATATCTCATTACTAACTGAAGTTATAGTTCCTAACTGAAGTTGTTGAACGGAAATCTTTTTTTCTATTTTTAGTAAAAGTGGCATTGACCCTGACCCTAATGACCACAAATGCAACCCCATGCTTCCTTTGTATGTAAGCTTAAACAAAAAGGTTGACGCGAACTTAACAAAAGGTTAAAGTAACATATGTTTTGGAGAAGTTAGATAACAGTGAATTAGTTTTCTGAGTAAGGTCATTGCTTCATGGGAAGAAGATGCTTTTAAAGTTTAGTGAAGACTGGACATGGTAATGCTAAGATATAACAAAAAGAAGTTATGAAAAGAAGTCAAGAAAGTTATGAAGCGAACACCTACCGGAATTAGCGTTTTGTTTACATTTCTTTGCCTTGAAACCGATAAAAATGTCACGTGGTTTCGCCACCACTCCACACACACACACCCACCCTCGTTCAAATAGGAATCGCCATATTTCATCTTGTATTCCTCTGCGGGCCAATGCCCTAATATAACCCCATTCATTTCTAATCCTGGATCTGACAAATCTAATCCCGATAGTGTATAGCATAGAATAATTCAAGTACCACAAAAATGCATTACGTTTGCATTCAGTTTGCGTTCCGATTGCATTCAGTTCGCGCTCTGTTTGCGCTCCGTTTGCATTCCGTTTGCATTTCATTTTCATCAATGCATTTTTATATGCGGTGTGCCCGCATCGACTTTGCTCCAGTTAAATGATCTGTGTGATACGCCAAACATGTCTTTAAAGCACGGTGTACCTTTTATCGTTCTCGAAGACATATACGTGCCTTTGTAACTATTCGGGACATTAAGAGCTTGCAATTTATCTAACTTAAGTGATAAAATAGTTAAACGAGAGATAACCGAGAACAACAAGAATAACGTATATGTTTGATTTATTGGTCGATTTGAACATAAACGGTAGATATAAAAGTAGAACAGGAAATGTATGTTTCAAGGACCACAGTCAATCAAAAAGACGCATAGAAACAAACAAACAACTACAAGAATAAATAAAAGGCAAGTTATATGACATTGCAAACAAAAATGGTTGACAATAGGGCCGCCGCATAGGAAAGGTCACTGGCAAACAAGGCCGCTGTTGTCTTTTTAACCAGGTTCTTTGGTTCACCAAACGTCACTCTTACCCAATTGTCACGTCATCCCAATAAAACGACACATTGTAAATAAAGAAATCCCCGCCATGCTATATACTCAAACAAACTAAGCAACATTAGTAGGTAATATAAGTATAACACAAAGATGATAAGGTATATATGCATACAAAAAAGAAAAGCCTAGAAAACCACAAAAAAGTACTCAAAGAAAAGCCTAGAAAACCACAAAAAAGTACTCAATGACTTGGCAGAAGCCAGAGCAACAAGAGAATAAAATAACCCATTAAATTCACAACAAAAAAAAGATTGGAGACAAACATCAAACGACACCTGGATAGGTAGACGCAGTTTCAATGACCGGTATGCTACATCCATGTGACTTTGTTTTTCACACTTGGAAGGTGTGACCGTTTGCTTTACAATTCCGTCTTCACATTTCTTATTATAAACTGTGCTACAACATTATACTAGCTTTTCAAAGTCCCCCCAGTTACCACTGATAAACCACAGCTTCTAGAGGATGCCTATTTTGGGATAATGTTTAGGACTGACTTTGATACATATATATGCAAGTTTTAGAAATTCTACATTAACTGTTTCAACTAGTTTGACAATTTCTAATACAATGAGAACTGTAATAAAAACTTTCTCCTTTCATTTTGTACACAAAAGGCGCTGCAATATCACTATTGACAGTTATGTTGATAACACTGCTGCTACCAAGATACAAGATACAAGATACAAGATTTTATAAACCAATTAAGGGCCCTCAAAGGGGCAAGTAATTTAGTACGGCGATTGCAATGATTGGTAAGTAACAAACAAACAATGACGCAATTACACTGAGCAGAGTCGCCTACAGTATCTTAAACTATAATCACCACTCGTATTACGGAGAGTAATTCATAAAAATAGTGCATAACTCTAGGTTATTTTAATTAAAACAGTGTGCCACACAAGTTTGAAACTATGTAAAGCAAATCGTTACGATGTTGCCAGACATAATTTTAAAAGATGTATATCATATTCCTACAATGTGCTAAAATGCACATGGGTATTGAATCGTCAGTAACATGTATAACGGACCTTTATTGCATACGCATTTACAAGCTCCGTTTACTTTTAATGTAACAGAAAACGTCAATATTCGCCCGTATTGACGTGTAGTAAAGTCATATTGGGTGTGTAATATATACTCGTTCGGGATTGGTGCAGTTTTCTGTTCAGGTCAAAGAAGGTATGTCACGTGACGTAAACAATGTCGATTTCATTATGAAACTTCTCACGACGTTTATTTCATATAAATATTTTTGATGACAATTAAACGTTAAAACCTATTGTTTTGTTCTAATTGTTCGCTTTTATATGCGATAAAACGGTTATTAGATTTTTATTGGGATATATGCACTCGTTCTTTTGCGCATAAATATTGCGCTCCTAAAGTCGCGCAATATTAACAGGCAAAAGAACTCGTGCATATATCCTAATACAAATCTAATAACCTATAAATACATTCATTTGTTGGACGAATTAATAACATATTTTGAGTAATTGATTATAATGATTGCTGTTATTGACTCAATTAGGCTAGGACTGAAATGCATCAGTTAGTTAGTGTAATGTTGACCGATATGCACATGTACATGGCGTCAAAAAAATGCGCATGCGCATGACCGTAACACTTAAAGGTGAAGGCTGCATTCATGGAAACCGCAAAACAGGTCCAAATACGACTTCGTCAAGATTTGATACGCTCAGTGATTATTTTTAAACCTCATTTATTAATAACGGCATTCACATATAAAACAATGTCAACATATCGACCGATTGATTCATGTCACCATTGTGCTGGGATTTCAAAATTTATGTTTACGACAAAACGTATTGTATATAAACAGTGCTTATTGTATATAAATAGTGCTAATGTACTGGTCATATGTTTTTGCAGAAAACGCGTGACAGTTCAATGTGTGTTTGTTTTTCACCTTCCATGGCAACTTCTGATTATGTGTTTGATACGGAAGTAGAAATATACTTGTTTAGTTCAAGATCGATATGAACTTAAGGCTTTGTAGAAATTGTTGAGTTTTAATATATCGTTGGTGTAGCTTACCATTTGATAATAACTGTAAAGAAGGTTACATGCAGTATAATATTTAGTCAAATATTAAATTGAACGACATGTGTTTGTTAGTTAACATATTTGTTAAATCGTGATATCAGCCCCTTACGTATTAAGTTACATAAACAAGATGATCTTCTTACAATATAATAGTAATTCATTTGCTATAACAGTTATTCATTATATCTCCATGTTTTTTGGGGTGGTTTTATTTTACAATTTACAGAGCATCGTATGCAGTATTACAATGTTTTATTAATACGCGTATTGCTATTCTAACTTGCATCTTAAGGCGACTCAAAGTTAAAACGGATTCTTTTGAAACCGACTGAATTTTTGAAATAAACGATTTTACAAGAGGTATCCATAGTATGTGCGTGGGAAAACTAATTTAAGCATTAAAGGTTATTAAGGTGTGTTTTTCCTTTCACTAGTAGTTCAACAGAGGTTTAAGTGTGTTTTTCCTTTCACTAGTAGTTCAACAGAGGTTTCAGTGTGTTTTTCCTTTCACTAGTAGTTCAACAGAGGTTTCAGTGTGCTTGATTTAATGTGTTTAATGATACAAACAACCCGCTGTTCAAATAAAGTAAAGATGTAATATCGATTAAATAATAATAAGCGTCAGTATTCAAATAATAAATAATAAACAGCAAACAATATAATTTGGGAGAGGTAATTTGGTGCAACTTGAAACGTTTATATAAATATGCTATTTGTCATAAATAATTGAAACATTTAAATATATAATGGATAGGTTTTAACATATGAACGACTGTTGTCAAAATGTAGAACAAAATGTATTAACGAAATATTAGTTGAAACTGTTTTTTCTTAGTCGAATTATAGCGAAATGCATGAGGAAGTTTAAACATTATATATATATAATATCGATAGATTTCACTTCAGAATTCTGTATCTGTGTTTGACATTTTAGCCCGACTCAGTTGTGTTATCAACTTATTGTTTTAATGTTTTCAGTTACCTATATGGGCAAAATACCGTTGGTATTATTGTTCGTTTTTGTATTAGCATATGCTCGAGTTATTCCTCTACCGTATTGTTTTGCTATCGCATGCATTGATGTCGTATTCAAACTTGCCTGACGACAATATGAATCGTTTTACGATATATATCTGATATTTAATATTACGATAGCTTCGACACCGGGTATAACGTAGTGTTTATCAAATATGTGGCAGGGAGTTTCATTTTGAGCCATAATCTAAAACATGTTTTCATGAGCCGTTAAACAACATTCAACTCCAGTTTGGAAAATGCACACATATAACATGTATAACTATATAATGTTTAAACATATAACTACATAAACGACATTTCACTTAAAAGTAGACCTAAAGGTCAAACAGGAAATGTTTCATTCAAGAATCCGTCAACCCAAAACACGCACAGAAAGAAACAATAATTAACAAATAAAATAACTAAGCAATCTGCTTCTTTTCTTTCTTTTCTTCCAAGGGATCATTCCAGTATTTATTTCAGCTAGACAGATTAACACACTATGTTACTTTGTGTTGCTTCGCGTGTACGCTTTGTTTGTTTGAATGGTATTTTTACGTATTTTTAGCACATTTTAGGCCATATATGACGGTCGATGGGTTTGTGGTAGAGGCAGATCCCTCCATTTTTTCTGGGTAGAACCAGTACTGTACCCAGTTGCGTTCAAGTACCCCAAAAATGCATTCCGTTTGTATTCCATTTGCTCTCCGTTTGCATTCCGTTTGTATTTCATTTTTATAAATGCATGATTTTAATTCATTCATTGCGTTCTTGAATGCATTCAGCGTTTATAAACGAAATTATGCGTTCATTTAAATGCACAATCGAGGAAAATTCATCTCCGTTCGTTCGTGCAGCGTTTAACAGTCGCAACATCTCCCAACATTAATACCAAATTAAATAATACTAACGTTTATTCAGCTCTTCAGGGAAATGGTGGAGAAAGACGGTTTAAGAGACATACTGTCTGCAACAAACTGTAATTTGGAATTAAATGCGAGTGGATTTGGGTATTTATCGACTCAACCCCGTGCAAAAAAGCGAAATTCATTGGCGTGCGTTTTATAAATTGCAAAAATGTTCTTAAAAAAGTAAATAGCAAATGCATTTGTAAAACTGCACTTCAGTGGTTGCGTTCGTTTCAGTTTTCAGCGTTTAAAAAAATGCACTCATCTTTCATTTTGTGTTTATAAAAATGCACTCAGCGTTTATTTTGTATTCATTGTGTAGATCGCGAATCGTTCATACTGCGTCCGTTCTGCATTCATACACCGCTCTTCTTCGTTCGACAACAAATGTAAAATACTGGACAGTGGAGACAAATAAATCGCTTATAGGATAACCTTTACTTTCTAAACATATAACAATAATCAGCCGATATAAACATTAACGGTGAAAAGAAGTGGATGTAAAATCAAAACGCTGCCAGCTAAAAGCAGTTTTTTTAAATAGAAATTACCTGGGACGTCGTATATTGTTATCTTTTGTATTCGATACCTGACATATGAATTTATTATGTTTGAATAAAGATGGTATACATGTATATGGAACGAAAAACTGTGATAGTTTAACTTAATATAAACGGTCTTCTTCTTCTCCTTCTGCTATATTTGAAAGTAAAGAGTGAAACGCTTTATGAAAATGTTTTTCTAATAGTCAAATTCCTTCATATTATATTGAACGTAAAACACTTCTACAGAAAGTATTTAATAATAAGTTATAGGACCTAATACAGTTGCAAAGAGAAAATATATACCAGTTTTGGATTCCATGTGCGGTCTTAATTTTGATTCCGGGGACTTCATTTGAACAAGCCAAGGGTATATTAATAATTTCTGAAATAAAAACTGCCGAAATTTGTTCAACATTCTGCAATAAAGATTTTAAAATGTTTGCACTATGTTTAGTTATGACAGCTATCTTGGACGTCGCGTCGACCTAATGTAGACAACCTTAAAATACACTGACCTCAGGAGATATATTACTATTAGCGAAGTTTTTGTTTTACGAATGCGACCGAGAGAAGATCATTATACGAGTATCTTGGAATAAAACGGAACACAGTTTATAATAATAGCAGATCAAGTCACATGGGCTACACATATAAAGATAAAAAATGTAATGGAGACATATATTTGTTATAACTAGCCTGAACACGCCCCGAACTTCTTCCGAAATAAAAACGAAATACATTGACCTCAGGCCTAACGATCAATTCATTCTGAGTAATCTTTTCGTGGTCCGAATATTAACTTTCATACCACATCCAACCCCTTCTCCAAGAAGCGAACACGGAGTTGGCTGAGGTATAAAATGAAACCGTAAGCTTAAAATGTCTGCTTATTGTACAATTAATACATCTAATAGGTAATTTGAAACAGGTTATCGCATTTGTTCAGTAAAATTTATTTTTAAACGTGTTTTATTGTCGAATTGTAGCATGGTCGGTGACATTTCCTTTGATGAATGCGGAGCATTAAATTGTTTAATTTAGGGTAACTAAAGGGGCGTGGCTATACCTTACTACAACTACCGGATATTGGAATGTAGATTACGGTCACTATGACGTCACAGTGTTACTAAGTACACCATGCTACAAAAAAGATAGAGTCTGTCTCAGCTCGTTCTTTATTTAAAAACGTGTTTAAATGAGCCAACTCGCTGAGATTAGACTCTATCTATTACATAACCATTATAAAATCCTACTAATATAAACTTCCTATCGATTAATGGATTTAATGCTGGACCACGTAATGTAGAACAGATATTTGTAAAGAAACATGCATATGTTAATACTTGAATAGCGTTTGATAGCCTACGCCATAAAGCAGGATATAATTGTACAATACAATTTCTATAACATGTTAAATCATTGGTTAAAGAGCAGTATCACTTGACTACAACATTTAAAAACAACAACATCCGTATAATCGTTGAATCAGCATAGGGTATCACCCACTGGGTTTACTGGTTTAGCTAGTTCCGTTAGTTACACTATATAAAGAATAATAATTCCCAACTCTGAATATGGCACGCAGGTACGGTTATAGGAGAACATCTACAGGTAAGACTTGTACTATATTTTAATGTAAACATAGGATCATAATATATTGTATTTCTTTAAAATTACATAGCTTAACATTCAATTCATACATTTCTGCATTTGACGTATTTAGCATTCTGATACACAACTACAACGTTCATACCGCGGACCTAGCACAATTACATCGCTAATAATTATAACGATACACAAGTACATTGTTTATACTTAGAACGATACACAAGTACATCGTTTATACTTAGAATGATACACAAATACATCGTTAATACTTAGAACGATAAACAATTGCATCGTTTATACTTAGAAGGATACACAAGTACATCGGTTATACTTAGAACGATAAACAATTACATCGTTAATACTAAGAACGAAACACAATTACATCGTTTATAATCAGAATGATAAACAATTACATCGTTTATAATTAGAATGATAAACAATTACATCGTTTATAATTAGAATGATAAACAATTACATCGTTTATAATTAGAACGAAACACAATTACAGTATTACTACTTGGGACCATGTACAATTACACCGGTAATCAATGTTAGGATGATACATAATGCACAGTTAACACTGGGACTATGTACAATTACACCGGTAATCAATGTTAGGATGATACATAATGCACAGTTAACACTGGGACCATGTACAATTACACCGGTAATCAATGTTAGGATGATACATAATGCACAGTTAACACTGGGACCATGTACAATTACACCGGTAAGCAATGTTAGGATGATACATAATGCACAGTTAACACTGGGACCATGTACAATTACACCGGTAAGCAATGTTAGGATGATACATAATGCACAGTTAACACTGGGACCATGTACAATTACACCGGTAAGCAATGTTAGGATGATACATAATGCACAGTTAACACTGGGACCATGTACAATTACACCGGTAAGCAATGTTAGGATGATACATAATGCAGTTAACACTGGGACCATGTACAATTACACCGGTAAGCAATGTGAGGATGATACATAATGCAGTTAACACTGGGACCATGTACAATTACACCGGTAAGCAATGTTAGGATGATACATGATTGCACAGTTAACACGTAGGCTAATACTCAAATCACAACGCTGAACACTTAGGGTGACAAGATGATAAACAATTTCAGGTCAAATACTTAGGATGGTTTACAATAACAACGGTAAATACATAGAAGAATACACAATTGCACTGTTTTACAATTATTACATTAAAGAAGATATGTGTCTTCTTTACTCAGAAAACACGTGATATATCGGATAACTAAATATGGAGATGACGGACCGATCAGAGGATAACAGAAGGAGCCAGGGAATTGTTAATACTCGCTTTGTTCAAATTGCGGTAAGTGGAATTATGGTAGACGTTGTATTGAAGCTTTACGCAGTTAACTATTTCGTTTAAGGTATACTAACCACAAATAAGAGTTTTATCATGCATATGATAATGGATTTAAACAATCATTTCTATACATGAACAATAATTAATACAGATCGAACACTTTATATGACAGGTAAATTGACTTATATTTAACCTTCCATGTGTTGGTGCGCTTTAAATTTAAATTAATTATTAATATCTATAAAACGAGCCCTGTTTCCAGTAACAGCATCCGGGAAATTCTGCCGCCGACCATCATCAAGGATCCAAATGCATCACTCTCCGATTCATAAAACGAGAAACACATGTAAGTTCATTTAAACAAAAACAATAAACTACTGGTCATCAAAGGGAAACAACTCGAACATTGACTCACGTATTAGATAGGCACAGTTACTCCCCTTGAATGAAGAGTTGCCGGTTTTACCAGTGCAATATGATAACAAGTACGTTATTTATTTAAAAGTACGTTATATTGAGTTATCTAATAAAAAGGTATTTTACATGACGACTATTCAATATTGCTGCTTTGCCCGTAGTAAAAAATACACGATTTAGAACAAAATTTAAAATTACTGAAACACGAGTTAAATCTACTACGCCATATAATGGCGGGCTGTAACATAAAGACAAAGAAAGAACTATTAATCCTAACTAATTACAATCCTCTGTAACAATTACTTCGTTACAAAATGACTACCAACATACAAACCAATTTACAGCAGACTTAACAGTACGGTTTATGTTGCGAATACTGATAAAATTAATTTGTTGTACCGTATAAATTACTGAACTTTTTGTTCTATGAAATTTTCTGAAGGAAGAGAAAGTGATAATTAACGTTGCCGGTGTCATATTATAAATTGCAACTAAATAACGGTAATTTTTCCTTTAACGCATAAGTTCCATTATATTTGACAAACAATTCTTTAAATATAAAAGCATGTTTCAGATCACAGAATCGAACCCGAACCGCTGAATCAGAGTATACATTAGGTATCGGTGGTTTTGATGTATAGCGGATAATAGCCACAGCTGCTAGTGTCTGTAAACAAGCAAATCATGACTTGCGATGTTACCAGGGAGGCGCATTTGTCTTTATATAACGTATATATTGGTGTTTTTTCCAGGTAGTGGTAGCTGCCTTACTCAGCGGAATTGCTGTGGTACTTATTGCAGTTAACATTTCAATCAACAAGATGCAAACGTAAGTCTATATCATGACGTCATCACTATCAACCCTACTAGCTAATGTCATGTTGTGTTTAAGTTTATTCAATTCGTATAACATGACACTATTATATGCAATAATCATAACCATTAAAAGCAACTGCGCCATTTCGCATACAGAATTACAGGAGACGATATATAATATAAAATAGTATAGTAACATTATTACAATACGATTTGTTAGTATTGCTGGAGAGAATAGTCATATTGATATAACGAGTCATTATCGCTACCCAATTTACTGCTAAAATAAATGTTGTTGTTTTTTGCTTTTTGTATTGTTTTTAAAGGGACATATGGCAATCTTGAAGTACAGATCCAGCTTTAAAATTAGCCTCTCGGTTTATTAAGCTAGTATCAGTTTGACTAAATATGCCTGCATATATTTAAATATAGTTTTGACTTTTCAACTTTTTGTCGTTATTCTGCCAAAGGTTTGAATATGTAGTTGGTGAAATGTAATCAACAGTTAGTAATACGCAAAAACAATTGGCTTTATATAATTCTTTTGATTAAAATTAATGATTAAACACATGCAATTTATGAAAAGAAACTAACGGGACGACGCGAGTTTTTAAAAAAAATCTCAAGATTGCAGTTTGTCCCTTTAACGTCTTGACTGTACTTAGACTAGTACGTACACGGCGTTTACAAAAATACCTTATTCTTGCTCTTCAGTGAACACGCACCCAACCAGAACTCCCCGTCAGAATTAACTCTTGAAGAAAAAACAAAGCAAAGATTTCCTGGATACTTTCGTACACCCGAGGAACATGCAGAAATTGAAAGATTGCTCAATTCATCGCTTCCAATTGCAGTGAATGTAACGGATCACGATATACCTGAAGTTGGTTATTATGTCAATGCATCAAGTTGCTCCAAAGACTTGCAATGCACGAGTTCTCAATCCACACCATGGGTTAACATCAGATTTAATGCGGT
This sequence comes from Cyrtodaria siliqua, assembly GCA_037043455.1. NCBI lineage: Eukaryota > Metazoa > Mollusca > Bivalvia > Adapedonta > Hiatellidae > Cyrtodaria > Cyrtodaria siliqua. Next base: position 132,787 of record JAWPHD010001761.1, read on the forward strand.
CTATCACGCATGTTGTTATTCGTAAGTATACTCAGATTCAGTTTTAGTTTTTATTCAGGCTCAAACATATATACATGATCATCGCCAATACATTTGATAATACATACTGAAAAGAGGATTTCTTGCAAGCAACGAACACAAACAAGAAAGGAGAAGCAGAATGAGAGTTAATATAAATCATCTCACGCCACCTAGCACCGGCTAGAACTTCGAAAACAAGATTGTTTACTCAAATAGTTATAGGCGCTTGGCGTGCCGATGACAAGTATTTACTGTACTGTATGTTAAAATAAAATGTTTAAACTAATTGCAATAACACTTCACATTTATATCTACTAACTGAAGATGCACAGTTCTAACTTTTATGGATTATTAAGTTATTGTACTACGAAACAATTATATGTGCAAAGAAAGTTGGTTAAAACATCCAAAGTTATATATGTTAAATAATTTACTGAAACATTATTTCAAAAGTATGTACACAGATTGGTGATGTAATAGCTAAGTCAACGTCTTCTCAACTTTCTTTGAACCTGACAGTATACTGATATAGGTGTTCCATTGTTCACAAATGCACTATAATTTGCATGTGACTTCTCAATACGAACTTTCTCTACACTTTCTAATTTACAGACTCTTGTTAAAGACTTAAGTTTATTCAAGATGCAACACACTTATCCAATAAAAGTTCTGCACAGCTATATTTTTAAATGTATGTAGATATGTATAATGTTTAAAATAGCTCTTTGCGCTTGACTGGAAAAGCCAAGACGCGTGTCCGAAAAAGAATGAATGAAACGAGGTGTTACGTCCTGTTAACACATCATATTGGATCATATTGGAACATCACCTTCGGTGAATGAATCCACACGGGGCAGACGTCTGTAAATTCAAAGCCAAGGCCATACAGTCTATTATGCTACTGAGGCCATTGTGTCCAAAAAGGAGCCACCAGTAATAAAATATATATTCTAACATAGACGAAACTATTTACAATGTTTGCTTTCTGTCAATCTTCTGCAATAATTAGAGATCTTTCAAAGCCTTTGACAAACACGTAATTTAAACATATACCGTAATTAATGTTTGACTATTTGTCCGAGGTTGATATAAAGACCCTGTTAAATTTCACTATATATCAAATGAAAAATGAAGGGGCTAGAATGTCCACATTGCAAAAGATAACAGAGGCCGGACGACGGACAACTCATTATCCCATAAGCTCTGTTATCCTTCGGCCAGTAAATCTAAAACACATGTGAGGTTATTCTATACAAGTAATGCACTAGAGTTGATTTTGACAATTTGTCTATACCAAAGCCATGTCCTAACTCAAAGGTCAAGGTCACTGATAAAATAATAATCATAATAAGTGTTACTTAAATCATATTACACGCATATAAACATCTTAAAATAATGACCAAACACCATGTCCCTATCCTGAAGGTGAATAGCGCACTTAGACATCAAAGAGTCCATGCAATAACTTGTTGTCAACAATATAACTATTATATACACGCGACACTCAAAGAATTACAATTAACTGTTTAACTGCATTTGACGAATGCTCAGGAACATGATTTGGTCATTTTAACAAGTTGTTTAAATGTCATAATTAAGTGGAAAATATCACGACACAATAGATAAATGCAGCTACTTCGCCCTTTTGGATACATACACATGTGTGTGCAAAGAAACATACTTGTGACCACTGCCCCAACACATACAAGAGCTTGTCTGGCCCTCAACACCATCAAACGACTGGAGAGTAATAACAATGAAAATCATGTTGATTTCTGAAAATATTGTATTTAATTATCTAAGACTTAAATCGAGGCAGACTGGATATACTATCGTTTTATTACCGTATCATACCATCAGGCAATATTTATTTAATAAATCGAAATCCAGCGCTCACAAACCTACATCTACCGCGACATCCGCACGCTTTATAATTGATACTTGAACATATGCGATTGACAATAAGCTGTATATATTGACACTTTTAAATACAAATACGATTTGTATTAATACATGTCATAACTAGGTCCTAATACATGTCATAACTAGGTCCTTTCTTAAAAAAAGATCTTTGTTTAACATGACTATAGTGATACAACTTAGCGTAAACGGGATGATGAATAGTAGGTAAATAAACCAACTTACTTGATTTCCATTATGTTATTCGCTAAACAATCCAGTGTTTACATTTTTTACCTATATTCCCAAAAGTTTAATTGAAAAGTATCCGACTTGTCTGTCGTACTTGCAAACCGACATCAGAATATCACAGCGCGTAAACCATACATTGTATACAAACTGTTTAACTGAAATACAATAATAATAACAACATTGCATACATTTTAAAGATCACATGCAATAACTTCTTGTCAACAAAACTGTTTAACTGCAATTGACGGATGCTCAGAAACATGATTTGGCCATGTTATCAAGTTGTTTAAATGTCATAATTCAGCGGAAAATATCACGACACAATATATAAATGCAGCTACTCGCCCTTTTGGATACATACACGTTTATGTAAAGAAATATATTTGTGACCTCAGCTCCAACACATACCAGTGTTTGTTTGACCTTCAACACCATCAAACGACTGGAGAGTAATAAATGTTGATTTCTGGAAATATTATATTTGATTATTATACGAATGAACTCATATTTTAAATCGATGCAGATTTGGTATACTATCGTGTTATTACCTATCAAACCATCAGGCAATATTTATTTAATAAATCGAAATTCAGATCTCGCAAACCTACATCTACCGCGACAGTACCTACGACATATAACGCCATTCAACTCAAAATCCAATGCAACACGACATCAGTAAGCACTCGTATGCAGAACTTGTTGTTATCTTCATCATCAGGCGTTATAACTGATACTTGAACATATGCGATTGACAATAAGCTGTAAATTGACACTTAAATACAAATAAGATTTGCATTAATATTTTGAGATCAAAACTAGAACTGAGTTTCCGGGTCCTTTCTTAAAAAAAGAACTTTGTTTAACATGACTGTATTGAAACAACTTAGCGTAAACGGGATGATGAATAGTAGGTAAATAAACCAACTTCCATTATGTTATTCTCTCAACAATCCATTGTTTACATTTTTGACCTAAATTCCCGAAAGTTCAATTTAAAAGTATCCGATATCCGATATCTGTCGTACTTGCAAACCGACATCGGCATATCACAGCGCGTAAACCATACATTGTATACAAAATGTTTAGAATATCATTTTTCAAAATGCAGAAAAAGTGACTGGGAACTGAAATACATTAATAATAACAACATCGCATACAATAAGAATTCTTTAAAATAAGAATGTGTGTTGAATATACCACTTTACCAAAGAGTACGATAATGGACCTAAATCTAACTTTACGTCGTTACTTGCTGGCCTTAGTATTACCCCGCCTTCGCGAAAGCGGGGATACATCTTTGACGTTGTCACGAACATTCTTCCCCAAAACTAAAATATATATCCATACTAAACGGTTATGGTGGGTCCAAGGTAATTACCGTGTAAAGTTTTGTAGGAAACAAGGGCAGATACGATAAAAGTAAAAGGAGTTATTGCCCTTTGTAGTTTTTAAGTCTTATTATTATTGTAAGATGTGTGTCGCCTACTCGTGAAAAGGTGTAATACCTCTAGGCAACACATTTGTAGCACAGCATTAATACAATGGAAAATGTGCAGGACGAAATTTCAGCTAACGCCAATAAAAGTAAAATGTGTCATTCATCATAGTTTTAAAAGTAGATATAAAAGTCCAGCTGGAATCACTGTCAACCAAAAACACGCATAGAAACAAACTACTGCAAGGATAAATAAGAGGCAATGTGTTTACCAACACACACATAAACAAGTTGACAATATGGCTACAGCTTTGGAACATCGTCAGTGGCAAAAATGGCCGCTGGGAGTTTAACAAAGGTTCTAGGGTGCACAAAATTTCACCTTTCCCTATTGTCACCCCATTAAAACGGGACTGTGTACATTAAGACGTCCCTTTTAGGCTGTATCCTCTAACAAACGAAGCAGCATTTATGCAATATAAGTATAACACATATGATCAGGTCTTATTGCTATTGTAAACGGTGTGTACCCTTTTCCCCGAAAAGTATAATACCTACTCGAAACGAACACGGTGTGCAGTTGATATTTAAATTGTAAAATATGTATAAAGCCGGGATATTCTTTTTCTGAATATTCTTGCTAATTAACTATTCATGAATTCCAGATGTTTATGTCATGTTTAATATGTCATTGCAGATATAGAGAATATAGGCTCCATCCTACTCACTGGAAAGATAGTCATGGAATTGTACGCAAGATGGCACAGTTTGATGGAAATAAACAATACCATCTCAAAGAGATTTGCAGGTACGTTTTTGTCTCATAATACACTTGACATGCTTATTACATCAAACTATTTCTTCACTATTATTCACAAATTACACTTATTTTTTAAACTATTCTTAGAAAAAAGCATGATTTGATGATAATTTACTTTTATTTTAAATCATTTATTAATATGCAACTACTAAAAACCTCGACCTAGTTTTACCTAAAAGTCTTGGAGTCAATGATGCAGCTTCCGAATTGTAGAATGTACACACTCGGTACATTTGAAAACGCAACACTTGGTATTTTTTTAATTTTTAGAGATGTTAAAGATGTTAAAGTTAAATGTGTTTTAACTGAAAGAAGTAGAGCAGATCGTATGCAACTGTTTATCGCCATATGTACAAGGTTCACATAGGAGATAATATCTTGTAAAAGACCTGTATTGCTGTTAGGAAAACATCATTAATAGAAAACTGCTATACTTATTACGAAAGATGTGAAGACGGGAGTAAGGCCCTCGGCATTGGCATAACGGTCCACAAAGAGCTGCAAGGGACACACGACACTCTTAATTTCTTTAACATGCGCAGCATCCCATTTGTTTTTCTGTTTAACTTGAATACTCGCACTCCATTATTAATAAATTTTGAATAGTTTAAAGTAAATTTTAATTATATTCCATCAATAATATATTTAAATCTAAGGTAGATAACGAAGAAACAGTACGAGTTAAAAGCTATAAACATGTATTTACAAGTAAGTATAATGTGAATATGATTAGCCTCTATTATGTTTTCAGACAAGCATCTAATTGTTTCACCTGTACGTGTAAACAGCAGCCTGCATACGTCACTGGAATATATAAGTATGGTAACAATGAATATGGAATAGCTTGGTTTAAAATAGACGGATGTTGTAAATGTGTAAATACGTTCACGTAGTTTTAAAGTGTATTCAAGTCTCAACACACATTAAAGGTAACTGTACCATTCGCTAAACATTTATAAGGAGACCGTACACAACCACAGATTTATCAAATACATGTACACATGTAAATAGGTAACATTTAAAACATAGTATGTTAACAAAATTAGAAAACGTGCACTGTCGTAAAATTTCCGAGAGGCGCGATTATGGCATATATATATAGGATATTTAACGAATTCCCATTTGAGATTAATAAAACGAGTTATAAATTATTTTAATGTTAACAAACCTTTTGGCGAGTAAAAAATTAAAAATAATTCATAACGAGTTTCATAAAACTTATACGGAATAGGGACGAGTTTAAGGTCCATTTTTATCGCATAACATGACAAATATGTAAAAAAAAAAAATGAACATAAATAGCCAAGACGTCAGATAAACTTTAGTGCCAAAACGTCCTGAACTTACGTCCATTGGCGCTAAAACGTTATGTGACGTCATAACGTCATGTCATACAAACTTTTGGGTATCAAAGAGTTCTTTTTTTTTTTTACAAAAGGACATTTTACAGCGACTTTTTAAATATTACAACCTGATTTGTAGTTTTTAATTATTTACTATAAATTGTTGATAAACAATACATATATGACTAAGATCTGGATGTATTTGTAATAAATAAGATTCAGTTAACAAAACTTGCGTAGTGTTACAGATTTAATGCATTTCATGCTCAACCAGTCACAATCGTTCCAGATTGTATTACACATGCGGACACAAAATAGTATATGAAATATGTGTTCGACTCTGATAACAAGGGTCGTTATGTGATAAAACGGTTTATCGAAATCGAGTGATATGATTTAACCAACACATTGCAGCAAAATGCATCAAGCTGGACATATATTTCTACAATTGAGCAATACATCTTTCCAAATCTAATAATACCTATATGTACATACAATATGATGTAATCACAATAATGCGAACATCTGCAAAGAGACCACACTTTCGTTAAAGGCAACACTTTATAGAAATAATTGTTTGAACATTGGTTATAACTGCACGGATAATTAGCTATGGTAAAATTGAACGAAACTAAAACATACGTGACTTTGAGAATGGTTCGTTCACCAAGAGATTATACAGTAATGACTTTATAATCTCTTAGTAACATTACTATATAATCTCTTTGTGAACGAAATTTAGTTAAACTTGGCAAGTGATTTCTGTGATGATGTCGTACGAAATTTACTTACTATCACGTTCTTAATGAATTAGTTTATTGTTTGTCTGATTGCGTGTTTGTTTCTGTGTTTTGTGGTTTACTGTCCTCCTTGAATGCTACTTTCCCTGTCCGATCTTTTTATATTTCTTGTTATTGTGTTTTAATTCAAGATGAAAAACATTGGAAGTGGGCGTGTCTAACTGTCGAATGAATTGGTTTTATCCAATAGTAACACATGATATCAAGATAGAAGACGAGTATCATTTTATAATAGAGTGCACAAATTATAATTGTATTAGATTAAATTACATTGATAAATATTATTGGAAAAGGCCCAGCATGCTGACATTTTTAGAGCTAATAAACTGCGAAAATAAAAACAAATTGAAAAAACTTAGTGTATTTGTATACAAAGCATTTGAAATCCGAAAAGGATATTATTTTCCAAAAACTTATCATTACAAAAGTTTTAAATTGTGTGTAAGTAAAAGGAAATATCATGTTGTAACGTTTGTTTTTGTTGTTTTTTTGACATAGAATATATGCAATTACTGTATATACACATCTGCATTATCTATGCATTGTCTTAAAGATTGGTTTTTCTTTGTGTTTCATAATAAACAATACACGATATATATACTCAGTTGCATTGTATATGCAAAAACGTTTGGTTATGTTTGATTGTGCTATGATATATGCAATGAAATAGATTCACTTGAATTAATATCCTAGGCGATATATTGTGCAACGCCACATGTATTTTGTTGTAATCGTCATGATGATTTATATATTATTTGTTTATGTTTAGTGCTTGAAATCTTTATCAGATGATATATAAATAGATATATATATATATATATATATAAACTGAAAATATATTAGGTACATATTGCATTTAAATACATGTCTTTATATGTTTATAGTCATGTGTATGAAAAATATATAAAACAATATTCATAATCCGTAAAATATTTATACCATATTCTCCATATGTACATTTGTTTATGTTGTTTCATTTCGAATTACCTGTCATTGTATTGTGTTAACTATTTGTATCCTCACAGGCCTTAAGGCCTATTGGAATTTTGAATAAAACATATATATATATATCAATTTTATCATCTCTAATAAGTTGTTCTCTCAGTTGTAATTGCGGCGAGTGTATAAACTAAAATCGATCAATAAAAGCAATCACAAAACGAAACTAATCAATAACAAAAAGATAAATACATTCCACAACTGCGATCGTTCAAGCCATGAATAAAACAAGGAGTGTCCTACTTCACAGTAATTGCATGCATTATAACTTTAAAAAAAAGAGATGCACATGTTTCAAATTGAGGCCCCAATAGAGAAAAATGTACTGTATCATGTAATGTTTACAATAAGTTATTGTATTACTAAATGCCTGTTAACAAATCAGATTTACATTAAAATTTCTTTGTTTGGTGTTTAACGTCATTTTCCAGCACATTTTAGGCTATGTATGACGGTCGATATTTTAATGGTGGAGGTAGACCACCCACTTATTCCTGGTTAAACCCATTACATTATACACAATGTAGAAAATATCACTCTATTTTCTACATTGTGTTAACTACTTCCCTTAGGAGGACATCATATACTTGCATTACAGTATACCTCCCGCCATCCGTAAAACACTTTTTCACTTACAAGTTGAGCTGACAGTGGGTTTTGAACCAGCAGCGATGAGAGGCGAGAAAGGTCAACGTCGGTAACCCCTCGACCACGGAGGCGGTCTTACGTTAGAATTTCAAGCCAGTATATAAGAGGTACATTGTCATAATTGAATCATCACTTTAATTAAAATTGATACGCTTTGTGATAATATAGCAGCATGGTCACGTGAAGTTGAATAAGGTCTTCTTTTACATTTTGACTCTTTCAATACATGAGTATGAGGGGCTACATGATGACATCACCTCAGTTCATATCATCCATTCATTCTTATTATAGAAATCATTGGCTGTAACTTGCTTACCTAGTGTGTTTTGTTTGCTGTTTGTTTGAATGGTGTTGAACGTCATTAGCACATGTTTTTGCCATATATGACGGTCGATTATTTTGTGGTGGAAGCAGACCACCAACTTATTCCAGGGTAGAACCAGTACTGTATACATGTATCTACCGCCGTCCGTAAGAATCGGCACTTTCTCAGTTACAAGCTGAGCTCCCAGTGGGATTCGAACTCGCAGTGGTGAGAGGCGAGAAGGATTATAACGCAACGTCGTTAACCCCTCGACCACGACAACATTGACAAGTGGGTCAACACTCACACAAAAAAATCAAACTACCTATACAGAGCCTTGTACTTGTGCGATATATAGTAGATATGTTTTTTGATATAATTGTAGATAGTGTTTTATAATAGACATGCACATATGTTTTTATATGTTTTTCATCGATGGTAAACAATACGAATGGGCTGTGTCGTGAATCCGAAAAGAAAATTTCAACTTTTTCAGTGGCGCAATGAAAACTAATATTTCATAGCTAAGTTTAAACATGGAGTGTTGTTTAGATAAAGCCATAATAAAACAGTGTATTCTTAAGGTGCCAACATTTTACAACGAAACCAGATTTAATCCATGTGTTGTGTTTATAGTATAATGCAAATGAGTCTTTGATAACATACGGTTACCTTAATATACATAACATACACTATATAATAAATATGCTTTCAAATATATTGAACTTTGTAACTCAAAATAAATAGATCTGAATTGGAAAGGTGATCATGAAGGATTAACATTCACACGATCAGAGTGGCGGCTGTAAAATGCCTCACCGTGCTACGAATCAGTACTGTTATTTTTACTGGTCCTTTGGGACCAATGAGTCCAATATATATGGCTTTGAAGTAGAAAACCGCTTAAGCCGGTACTATGGGGGCGTGAGAGGTGTTACTTCTTACATTACATCTCATGAACAGACTCTATAAAACTGAGTCAGCTACTTTATTGTCTTTGTTGTGTTCGTTGCTTCCAAAGGTCACTCTTGTCAGTATTTATTGGATGGTTTTGACTTTATTTAGTTTTTTTAATAAGAGTGCACTTTTGCAATGAAATTGATTGTTCATAACTCTCAAAAGTAAATTCTTGCAAACTATATTAGAAAAGGTATAGAAGTGTTCATATATTGTGCGTTGTTAACACAAAACAAGATTCACACATTACAATAGTTAACTTACATAATGTATAATACGTTGGTCTACAGAAGATGTACAAATACTGATAAATAAACATTATGCTGTCCTAAGTGCAAAGAACAAGATGTTCAAAGGGTGTGAGGAGCTATAAGTAATCAAGTTCGTGTAATATGAAGCAAAATCAGCGGAACGACAAACATTATTCCAAATTATGTACCGATCAATTTGCTAGCATTAGTTTAGATAAGGATCACGCTGTTTTAGAGATACGAGACGATTTTGTTATGCAGAACATTACTTTATACATAACGTATAAGTCTATAATTCACATACTGGTCATGATACAAAGCAAAATCATGTGGAATGGCCAAAAAAATTGCAATTTGACACTCAGTCTGACCAACTGTTTCTTTTTATATTATATATACATGATCATTTATGTGTTTTACTTATATTGCCTATTAGTGCTGCCTTGTTTGTGAGAGTATGTAAACTGGAGGGGATATCTTTATTTACACTGTCCCGTTTTACTGGGATAGCAATAGGCTAAGAGTGAGATTTGATGCACCCTAGAACCTGGTTTAAACCACGGCGGCTTCGTTTTTGCTTCTGACCGTTCCAAGGCGGTAGCCCTATAGTCAACCCGTTTATGTTTGGGATGTCATATCTTGTATTTTATTCATCTTCGTAGCTGTTTGTTTCTGAACGTGTTTGTGGTTGACTGTTGCTACATTTTCTGTTCGACTGTTATATCTACTTTTGATGATTTATATCTATTTTTGATGATTACTACCCTTGAACAGACTCAATAAAACCGATTATAGTACTTGTTTCGCTCTTGTTCGTGTTCGTTGCTTCCAACTGATCCCTTTTCAGTATTTATTGCTTACATTATTTAATCTAATGGTCAGTTTATCTTTGAAATACAAGACAAAGTCATTCATGCAGAACGATGTAAATTGACAGCCATCTTGGATCGCCAGTGGGAACTAACTCAAACTCTGCAAAGGAACCAACCAAGGTTCATTGGTTATTCTGGGTCACTGATACAAAAAATCTGATTCAGAGGAAATGTCGTTGTATACATTTCTAATATATTTAAATGCAAATAGCACCATCCGAGAATTAGTGCTGCTCAGTTTAACTGAACTATTGTAAGCAGTCTCAGTGTTGTAATTTGTGTAACCGTTCTGTTTTAATCTGTAAAACCTTTGCAGCCATACTGGATCAACGTCGGCAACTAAAACATAAATCTGAAAGGGAACCACCCAAGCATCATTGTGACCAAGCGGTTTCAGAGGACATCCCGTTCTTACACATTGCCATAACATAATATCAAATTCGAGTCGCCCTCACAACCATATTGAATATGTTATGACAATAAAAAACACAAAACAGACAAACGTCTATCCTCGATGACCATAAAATAAAATAAATCATTTAAAGCGGATAAATAAATTATACAGGTAAAAGTAAATTAAAATAAGTTCGCATGTTACTGGGGCCATTGTGCTTGTAGGTTAATAAATGAGAACAAATATTCCCAGAGAAAGCATAGCATAGCACTCAATATAAATTACTCTTGACTCCCGGTATCCAGCTTTGTAAACACATGGCTATGAATAACTGTCAAATGTTCTTTTAAAAATCGTGCATATATTATTAATCGATCCACATGCGATATGTAATACATAATAGAATAGAAACGTTTTTGAGACGTAGACGTATTTTAAATAAAAGTAGTTATACTTTATTGAAAGATAACTATCATGTATTTGTTTAACATAGTATGCATTATATTAAAAGAAAAATCAAGTGATCAAACATAGATTCTTTCATAATACAATAAAAACGTTTAACAAAGAAAAATAAAATAATAAAATAAGAATTGAAAATATAAATAAAAAAGTGCATTAAATTAACAAATAGTTATATATATATATTTAAAACAGAAAATAAATATATAAACAGACAAAAATAGAAAATAAAACATATATTGATCGCATAATTTCCCTTGTTAGATGCCAGAAATGCCATGTGATAAAAATGATCTTCAACACGTCCTTACAAATGATTTACAATATATAACTATTTTTCCTCAGTGTTGTGTTACGTTATTTATAACAGTCATTACGTTACATATATCATATGTTTCCTCTTCGTTTTTTATTATTTTTTTATCATAGAAATATCGACCAACACCGCCTTTTCCAACGTAGCCATAATACTTTATAATATAGATCTATTGTGTACACAAACTCACTTTTTATAAAACGTTTTGTTTATTCCAAGGTGTATTATTGAGCAATTACAGACATGGCATCAGTTTAGACTCTCTTAAAATTTAAACTATTGGTGTTTCCTTCTTCATATTTGTTTTAGCTTTTATTGGTTTGTTCAGTTCGCTTTGTTTTGTATTTTAACAAAAGGCGTGTTTTTTCCTTCGAATTTCCACATATCAATTTAAAAAAGAAAACGAAAAACAGAGAATTCAAACAAATAATAGAACTGGTCCAATTCCATAATTGTATTGTTTTTCTTTTTGTGCTTTAATTATAGACCATACCGATACTGACTATGTTTGACTACAATGACAAGACAGACTGATAAAAATGAAACGTGTATATAGATATACAATTAAACTTGATATTAAATTGTTATATTTAATGGGAGAGTATTGAATTAACAACTTATATACTGTACTGTTACGTGTTTTATAATCTACCTTTAAAGTGCACACATACTCACACTCTGAATTAATACACGTCAGATAGTTATAAAATATATTGAATACAGTTACAAACCTGTATTATCATATTCTTAAAATCCTAAAATATATTGTAAAATAATGGGCGAAGATAACCGCACGTACTCGTATTTTCTAAAAAAAAAAGAAGAAGAAGAAGAAGAAAAAAAGTGTGGTAAAGTTTGGTAAAGATCAGATGAAAAATCAACGCCCTATCGTCTTAACGAGGTAAAATATAGCATTTTTAACTAAATCAAGGGCCATAACTCCGCTGTTAAAGGTCCAATCTGGTAAAGTTCGGTAAAGATCAAATGAAAAATGAAGGCCCTATCGTCTTAACGAGACAATAGTTAACGACGGACGACGGACATACGTCGGACAACTCGCCATCCCATAAGCTCTGCGGGCCCTTGGCCAGTAGAGCTAAACAATCAAGAAATCTGGTAAAGTTTGGTAAAGATCAGATGAAAAATGAATTGAATTGAATTGAATTGGATTTTATAGTCGCACCAACAGCTAAGGTCATATGGCGACTTTCCAGCTTCCACTGGTGGAGGAAGACCCCAGGTGCCCCTCCGGGCAATTTTCGTGCGCGGGCGGGCACCTGGTTAGAACCACCGACGTTCCGCAAGCCAGCTGGATAGCTTCCTCACATAAAGATTCCTAGGCCCCTGAGGGATCGAACCTACAGCGGTGAAGGGCAAGTGATTGCAGGTCAGAGACTCTAACCACTCGGCCACGGACGCCCCAGATAAAAAATGAAGGCCCTGTCGTAGAGCTTATGGGATGGCGAGATGTCCGTCGTCCGTCCGTCGTCCGTCGTTAACTTTTGTCTCGTTAAGACGATAGGGTCTTCATTTTTCATCTGATCTTTACCAAACTTTAACAAATTGTTAATATCAATGAAAGCTCGGACAAGTTTGAAAACCAGCTACATCGAACTTATGGCCCTTGGTTTAGCTAAACATGCTACATTTTGCGTTTTTAAGACGATAGGGCCTTCATTTTTAATTCGATCTTTGTCACACTTTAACAGATTGTTAATATCAAGGAAAACTCGGACAAGTTTGATAAACAGCTACATCGGACTAGTAACAGCGGAGTTATGACCCTTGATTTAGTTAAAAATAAAAATACTATATTTTGCATCGTTAAGCCGATAGGTGTTTGTTTTTCATCTGATCTTTATTAAACTATACCGGATTACTAATATCAATGAAAGTTCGGAAAAGTTCAAAATCCAGCTAAATCGGATCAGTAACACCAGAGTCATGGCCCTTGATTTAGTTAAAAATGCTGTATTTTGCTTCGTTAAGAAGATAGGGCCTTAATTTTTCATCGTTTTTTTACCAAGCTTTATCAGATTGTTAATATCAATGAAAGCTCATAAAAGTTTGGAAACCAACCATATCCGACAAGTGACAACGGAGTTATGGCCCTTGATTTCGTTAAAAATGCTATATTTTGCCTCGTTAATACGATAGGGCCTTCATTTTTCATCCGATCTTTACCACACTTTAACAGATTGTTATTACCAATGAAAGCTCGGACAAGTTTGAAAACGAGCCACATCAGACTAACTAGTAACAGCGGAGTTATGGCCTTGATTTAGTTAAAAATGCTAATTTGCATCTTTAAGACGATTGGGCGTTTGTTTTTCATCTGATATTTATTAAACTCTACCGGATTACTAGAATCAATGTATTCTCGGACAAGTTCGAAATCAAGCCAAATCAAATAAGTAACACCAGCGTTATGGCCCTTGATTTAGTTAAAAATGCTTTATTTTGCATCGTTTAGACGATAGTGCCTTCATTTTTCATCGGATCTTTATCAAACTTGACCAGAGTGTTAATATCAATGAAAGCTCAACTAAGTTTGTAAACAAGCCAGATCGGACTAATAACAGTGGACTTATGACCCTTGAATTCGTTAAAAACGCTATATTTTGCCTCGTTAATACGATAGGCCTTCATTTTTCATCTGATCTTTACCAAAACTTTACCAGATTTTTAATATCAATGAAAGCCCGAATAAGTTCGAAAACAAGCCAGATCGGACCAGTAACCGCGGAGTTATGGCCCTTGATTTCGTTAAAAATGCTATATTTAGCCTCGTTAATACGATAGGGCCTTCATTTTTCATCTGATCTTTACCAAACTTTACCAGATTTCTTGATTTTTTTAGCTCTACTGGCCAATGGCTAGCAGAGCTTATGGGATGGCGAGTTGTCCGTCGTCCGTCCGTTGTCCGTTGTCCGTCGTTAACTTTTGTCTCGTTAAGACAATAGTGCCTTCATTTTTCATCTGATCTTTACTAAACTTTAACAGATTGTTAATATCAATGAAAGCTCGGAAAAGTTTGAAAACCAGCTACATCGAACTAGTAACAGCGGAGTTATGACCCTTGATTTAGTTAAAAATAAAAATGGTATATTTTGCATCGTTAAGACGATAGGTGTTTGTTTTTCATCTGATCTTTATTAAACTATACCGGATTACTAATATCAATGAAAGCTCAGAAAAGTTCGAAATCCAGCTAAATCGGACCAGTAACACCAGAGTTATGGCCCTTGATTTAGTTTAAAATGCTGTATTTTGCTTCGTTAAGAAGATAGGGCCTTATTTTTTTCATCAGATCTGTACAAAGTTTTATCAGATTGTTAATATCAATTAAAGCTCATAAAAGCTTGAAAACCAACCATATCGGACAAGTGACAACGGAGTTATGGCACTTGATTTCGTTAAAAATGCTATATTTTGCCTCGTTAATACGATAGGGCCTTCATTTTTCATCCGATCTTTACCACACTTTAACAGATTGTTATTATCAATGAAAGCTCGGACAAGTTTGAAAACGAGCCACATCAGACTGACTAGTAACAGCGGAGTTATGGCCCTTGATTTAGCTAAAAATGCTATAATTTGCATCTTTAAGACGATAGGGCGTTTATTTTCATCTGATATTTATTAAACTCTATCGGATTACTAGAATCAATGTAATCTCGGACAAGTTCGAAATCCAGCCAAATCAAATAAGTAACACCAGAGTTATGACCCTTGATTTAGTTAAAAATGCTTTATTTTGCATCGTTTAGACGATAGAGTCTTCATTTTTCATCGGATCTTTATCAAACTTAACCAGATTGTTAATATCAATGAAAGCTCAAACACATTTGAAAACAAGCCAGATCGAACTAGTAACAGTGGAGTTATGGCCCTTGAATTCGTTGAAAACGCTATATTTTGCCTGGTTTATACGATAGGGCCTTCATTTTTCAACTGATCTTTACCAAAACTTTACCAGATTTTTAATATCAATGAAAGCCCGAGCAAGTTCGAAAACCAGCCAGATCGAACCAGTAACCGCGAAGTTATGGCCCTTGATTTCGTTAAAAATGCTATATATTTAGCCTCGTTAATACGATAGGTCCTTCATTTTTCATCTGATCTTTACCAAACTTTACCAGGTTTCTTGATATTTTTAGCTCTACTGGCCAAGGGCTAGCAGAGCTTATGGGATGGCGAGTTGTCCGTCGTCCGTGCGTTGTCCGTTGTCCGTCGTCCGTCGTTAACTTGTGTCTCGTTAAGACGATAGGGCCTTCATTTTTCATCTTATCTTTACCAAACTTTAACAGATTGTTGATATCAATGAAAGCTCGGACAAGTTTGAAAACTGAGCAACACTAATTCTTGGATGGTGCTATTTGCATTGAGTTATATTAGAAATGTATACAACGACATTTCCTCTGAATCAGATTTTAGTATCAGTGACCCAGAATAACCAATGAACCTTGGTTGGTTCCTTTGCAGAGTTGAGTTTGTGTTAGTCCCCACTTTCGATCCAACATGGCGGTCAATTTACATCGTTCTGCATGAATGACTTTGTCTTGTATCTTCAAATATAAACTGACCATCAGCTTAACTAATGTAAGCAATAAATACTGAAAAGGGATCCATTGGAAGCAACGAACACAAACAACGGCGAAAAGTAGTATAATCGGTTTTATTGAGTCTGTTCAAGAGTAGTAATCATCAAAAGTAGATATAAATGATCAAAAGTAGATATAACAGTCGAACAGAAAATGTAGCAACAGTCAACCACAAAGACGTACAGAAACAAACAGCTACGAAGATGAATAAAAGATAAGATATGACATCCCAAACATAAAAGGGTTGACGCCTTGGGACGGTCAGAATCCGCTGTGGTTTAAACCAGGTTTTAGGGTGCACAAAATCTCGCTCTTAGCCTATTGTTATCCCAGTAAAACGGGACAGTGTAAATAAAAATATCCCCGCCAGATTACATACTCTCACAAACAAGGCAGCATTAATAGTCAATATAAGTATAAGACATAAATGATGTATTTATAATATAAAGAAAAAACAGTTGGTCAGTGTCAAATTGCATATTTTTTTGCCATTCCGCATGATTTTGCTTTGTATCATTATCAGTATGTGAATTATAGACTCATACGAGGGTCATTCAATAAGTTCTGTCACTAACGCGTTTTAACAATTATGTGCTCGTTGTGAGTGTTGATGTTTGGTACCAAATGAAAGACAGTTTCAATACCATTCCATTGATGGTTATTTAAATGGTGTATCTTTTGTGTGACAAATGTTATGGAACATTTAATACACATCACTTATACATACTGAGGCATTTTCGTCACGAGTTTTTTCAGGTATTTAAATTGTTACTTTTATAAATGCCTGTTTCTCTTTAAGTACTTGTCGAAGACCTTTGAAATTTCTCATACATTACCAGTTATATCTGTGCATTACAAGATTTAGAATTTAAGCATGGTAGATGAAAAGGCATTGTCTTAGAAATTAACATTTTAAGCTAACGTGTAAAATTAATTGAATGATAAATGGACATTAAATGGAAGTCTTCTGAAATAGCGATTTTGGATGATCAATATTTTCACTAAACATTGTACAAAATTCTACAATAATGTGTTGAATATGAAATTTAAACACTGAAGGACTAGGATTTGTAAACAAAATATGAAAACATATCAATACTATAAAAAATATTAAAACATTTCCGTAAACAAAATGAAGAAAATCAGTGTTATTTTTGCTAAAATTAAGGGATATGAATTCACTCATATCTGGTTTCCAGCAAGACTTTTCCGAATTCTCGACAATAATTTTGAATAACAACAGGTGAAGTACAAGAAAATGTAAAAGCTTAGAATTATTCAAAATATTTTTTACAACGTTTTGTAACAAGGACATTTTCAGAGATGCCAGTATCCAAAAGGTGTGGTAGGGGGAGGTAATTCAGGGGTATAAATAACCGGATTTTTTAAATTTTTGTTGTGGAATTTAAGAGAGCGAACCCAGTAGTACTATAAATACACTACTTTATCTCAGTGTAATATCCAGTTCAAAGGATATATGCCTAATGACAGAACTTTTTGAAGCACCCTCGTACTATAGGTATATAGTACCGTTCTTCATAACAAAATCGTCTCGTGTCTAAAAAAACAGCGTGATCCTTATCAACTAATGCTAGCAAATTGATCGGTGCATAATTTGGAATACTGTTTGTCGTTCCGCTGATTTTGCTTCATAGTATACGAACTTGATTACCTATAGCTTTATGCAGTTGTACCAACATGGATCTCCATGTTATGTTGTTTCACATGCCTTGCCTATTGATATCAAATTGATTGGTGAGCTAAATAGAACACAACAATTCCTCTAAAACTGTGCTCAAGATTCCAATAAATATATCAATGTTTCCATCACTGTTCCTGTTTATTTCATATATAATATTATTCCCAAAGATTAATTTACTCTCTGAGTTCGTGGGGAGGAAGAATATTTCCTGAATGCTTTAAACCTGTCTTCTGAACTCAAAATAATCATCTTATAGAAGTATGGCATCCTCACATCCTCTTGGACCTCTTGTTATTTGTACTTAGGACAAGATAATGTTTATTTAACTGTATTTCTACACCTTCTGTAAACCAACGTATTATACAGTTCATAACATAGTATGAGAGTGGACCTTTGGAAACAGCCGAACACGCGATAAATACGAAATATTGCAGTCTCGGTTTGATTTAGACTTTTCATAAACGGTAGTGAAATATGCTTGCTACCGTTCACGCCCCCTAGCCTCGGGTTGAGCAGAACTCAATATTCATAAAATCAATAGTACAGAATTTTAACCATCCGGAAGATGGCATATGGCGACGGACATGCTATATTTACTGTCATTATTTTATTTCCAGCGGCGTATGGTCCCAGTATCTAATAAAATTCTATGACCCGAAGAGCGAAATAAACAAAATGGAATTTAGTTGGGAGCAGCAGTTATGAAGCCTGCGCATCACAAGTATAAGTTAACTATTGTAATGTGTCAATCTTGTTTTGTGTTAACAATTGTGGCATAATATATTAACTCATCTGCACCTTTCATGCCTTTTCTAATACAGTTTGCAAGCATATACTTATGAGCGTTATGAACAATCAATTGTGTTCCACATGTGCACTATTATTTCAAAACTAATTAAAGTCAAAACCATCCAATCAATACCTTTGGAAGCAACAAACATAACCAAGAGAATAAAGTAGCTGACTCAGTTTTATAGAGTCTGTTCATGAAAGGTAATGTTAGAAACAACAACTCCCGCGCCGCCTAGCACCGGCTTAAGCGGTATTCTACTTCAAAGCCACCTATATTTGGCTCATTGGTCCCAAAGGACCAGTAAAGATAACAGTACTAATTCGTTGCACGGGGACACTTTTACAGCCGCCACACTGCACTTAACAAAAGCTAGTGTGAATGTTAATACATACTGAAAAGGGTGACCTTTGGAAGCAACAAACACAACCAAGAGAATAAAGTAGCTGACTCAGTTTTATAGAGTCTTTTCATGAGATTTCATGTAGGGGGCAACATCTCTCACGCCCCATAACATCGGCGTAAGCGGTACTCTACTTCAAGGCCACCTACATTGGGCTCATTGGTCCCAAAGGACCAGTAAAGATAAAACTACTGATTCGTAGCACGGGGAGACTTTTTACAGACGCATTTTACAATAAAATTCTGCACTAAACAATAGCTAGTCTGAATGTTAGTTAATGGCTTCATGATCGCCGTTTCGAATTGAAATATATTTATTTTGAGTTACAAATTTCAATATATTTGAAAACATATTTATTTTAGTGTATGTTACGTATGTTTACGTAACCATATGATATCAAAGACACATTTGCATTATACTATAAACACAACACATGGATTCAATCTGGTTTTATTGTAAACTGTTGACACTTTAAGAATACACATGTGTTATTATGGCTTTATCCAATCTGCACTCCATGTTTAAACTTGGCTATGAAATATTAGTTTACAATTCGCCACTGAAAAAAATTCACGACACAGCCCTTATCGTATTGTTTTCCATCGGTGGAAAACATGTAAAAACATATGTGCACATCTAGTATATAACACTGTCTACAATTATGTCACATAATATATCTACTATATATCAAACAGTACAAGGTTCTATATAGGTAGTTTTATGTTTTTTATAAGTGTTGACGACACACTTGTCAAACATTGCTGCCGTTGTCGAGGGGTTAACGACGTTGCGTTGTAATCCTTCTCGCCTGCGAGTTCGAATCCCACTGGGAGCTCAATTTGTAAGTGAGAAAGTGTCGATTCTTACGGATGGGGGTAGGTCCAGTGTATACAGTACTGGTTATACCCTGGAATAAGTGGGTGGTCTGCTTCCACCACAAAATAATTGACCGCCATATATAGCCAAACATGTACCAAACATGACGTACAACACCACTCGAACAAACAACAAACAAAACACACCAGGTAAGCAAGGTACATGGTCTAAAATATAAAAGAAGACCTTATTCAACTTCACGTAACCATGCTGCTATATTATCACAAAGCGTATCAATTTTAATTAAAGTACCTCTTATATACTGTTTTGAAATTCTAATGTAAGCCCGCCTCCGTGGTCGAGGGGTTACCGACGTTGAACTTGTTCGCCTCTCATCGATGCGCGTTCGAATCCTACTCTCAGGTCGTCAACTTGTAGGTGAGAAAGTATTTTACGGATGGCGGGAGGTATACTGTAATGGGTTTACCAAGAAATAAGTGGGTGGTCTGCCTCCATCTAAAAAATCGACCGTAGCCTAAAATGTGCTGAAAAATGACTTCAATTCCAAACAAAGAAATTGTAAATCTGATTTGTTAACAAGCATCACAGACATATTAATAAACAGATAGGAAACTTAATATCGTAACCAACGAAATAACCAAAATATCACGTGGCACCTCAACTTTTCCTTTTATCTTCTCTCTCAATTATTCACTGATTTTGATTTGAATACATTCAAAAGATTCATAGTGAATAGCAAAATGGGATTATAATAATAAATGTTTATTATCGAAAAAATAAATTGTATAAAAAGATATTTAAAGTTAAAAAATGTCATAATTTTTCGCTTTTGTCTTAACAATCAAGGTTTTGACATAGTCAAATTTTCCGTCAAACTCCTTTTTTGCTCTAAATGTAAGAAAAAGCAAACTACTTTTGTTATTAGGTCTGTGCAAGCATTTAGTAATACACGAACTTATTGTAAACATTACATGCTACTGTACATCTATTTTTCTCTATTGGGGCCTCAATTTGAAACATGTGCATCTCTTTTTTTTTAAGTTATAGTGCATGCAATTACTGTGAAGTAGGACACTCCTTGTTTTATTCATGGCACGGACGATCACAGTTGTGGAATGTATTTATCTTTTTGTTATAGATTAGTTTCATTTTGTGATTGATTTTATTGATCGATTTTAGTTTATACACTCGCCGAAATTACAACTGAGAGAACAACTTATTGGAGATGATAAAATTGATATCATGTGTTACTATTCATTCGACAGTTAGACACGCCCACTTCCAATGTTTTTCATCTTGAACTAAAACACAATAACAAAATTAATTCCTTAAAAAGTGTGAAATACAAATGAAAATAATACGACAATTAAGTAAATTTTGTACGACATCATCCCAGAAATCATTTACCTAAATTTCGTTTACAAAGAGATTATATAGTAATATAGTAATGTCACCAAGAGATTATATAGTCATTACTATATAATGATTTCTATAAAGTGTTGCCTTTAACGAAAATGTGGTCTCTTTGCAGATGTTCGCATTATTGTGATTACATCAAATTGTATGTACATGGAGGTATTATTAGATTTGGAAAGATGTATTGCTCAATTGTAGAAATATATTTCCAGCTTGATACATTTTGCTGCTATGTGTTAATTAAACCATATCACTCGATTTCGATAGACCGTTTTATCACATAACGACCCTTGTTATCAGAGTCGAACACACATTTCATATACTATTTTGTGTCCGCATGTGTAATACAATCTGGAACGAGCCTGAAATGCATTAAATATGTAACACTACGCCAGTTTTGTTAACTGAATCTTATTTATTATAAATACATCTAGATCTTAGTCATATATGTATTGTTTATCAACAATTTATAGTAAATAATTAACAAACTACAAATCAGGTTGTAATATTTTAAAAGTCGCTGTAAAATGTCCTTTTGTAAAAAATAAATAAACACGAACTCTTTGATACCCAAAAGTTTATATGACATGACGTTATGACGTCACATAACATTTTAGCGCCAATGGACGTAAGTTCATGACGTTTTGGCACTAAAGTTTGTCTGACGTCTTGGCTGTTTCGTGTTCATTTTTTTACATATTTGTCATGTTATGTGATAAAAACGGATCTTAAACTCGTCCCTATTCCGTAAAAGTGTTATGAAAATCGTTATGAATTAGTTTTAATTTTAACTCGCCAAAAGGTTTGTTAAAATTAAAATAATTTATAACACGTTTTTATAATTTTATATGAAATGGGAATATACATGTATATTTATTCCATAATCGCGCTTCCGCAATATTACGACATGTACGTTGTCTAATTTGTTAACATTCTATGTTTTAAATGTTACCTATTTATATATGTATTTGATAAATCTGTTATTGTGTACGGTCTTCTTATAAATGTTTAGCGGCACAGTTACCTTTACTGTGTGATGAGACGATATCCACCGCCATGTGCTTGCCATCTTCGGGATGATTGCATTTCTGTACTGTTGATTTTTTATGAATATTGAGTTCTGCTCAACCCGGGGATAGAGGGCGTGAGCGGTAGCTAGCATATTTCACTACCGCTCATGAACAGTCTCAATCAAACCGAGACTTTAATATTTCGTATGTGTCGTGCTCGGCCGTTTCCAAAGGTCCATTATCATACTCTTTTTTGAATAAACGTTAAAACTATGTATTTACACATTTACAACACCCGTCTATTTTAAACCAAGCTATTCCATAGTCTTTGTTACGATCCTCATATACTCCAGTGACGTACGCAGGCTGCTGTTTACACGTACAGGTGCCACAACCAGGTACTTGTCTGCAAACATAATAGAGACTAATTATATTCACATTATACTTACTTGTAAATACATGTTTATAGCTTTTAACTCATACTGTTTAGTAGTTCTTTGTGATCTACCTTAGATTTAAATATATTATTGGTGCAATATAATTAACAATTAGTAATATGCAAACACAATTTGCTTTAAACTATCCAAATGTATTAATAATGGAGTGCGAATATTCTAATTAAACGGAAAAACAGAATGCTGCACACATTAAAGTAATTAACAGTGAAGTATGTCCCGTGCAGCTCTTCGTTGACCGTTATGCCAATGCCGAGGGCCTTACTCCCGTCTTTGCAGCTTCCGTACTTAGTATAGCAGTTTTCTATTAATTATGTTTTCTTAAAGCAATAGCGGTCGTATACAAGATAATCTTTCCTTGAACCTTGTATATTTTTATAAGATCAGTTTAGATGTATATATCATACAAGTGTACTGTTATAAGAGTACTCTCTTAAAGGCGATCTTTGAATGTGTGACTTCCGGTCATAGATTGATTTGATACTATGTTTACACATATGCATGCTCCCGAACACAATAATGGGTTGGATGCTGGCAGATGCTTATATACTCAGTACATATAAAACACAACATTTTTGGTTTTCGATTATTTTTAGTCCTGCTTTTTTGTTCCGATCATGGTTGTATTTTATGTTATTACACTAGTCTCTTTTTCCCAAAGGTTAACATATGGTGATAAACAGTTATATACGATCTGCTCTACTTCTTTCAGTTAAAACACATTTAACTTTAACATCTTTAACATCTCTAGAATATTCAAAAAATACCAAGTGTTGTGTTTTCAAATGTACTGAGTGTATACATTCTACAATTTTGCAGCTGCGAGGATTTTAGTAGTTGCATATTAAGAAAAAGATTTATAAAAATAGTAAATGATCATCATATCATGCTTTTTTCTAAGAATAGTTTAAAAAGTAAGTGTAATTTGTGAATAATAGTGAAGAAATAGTTTTGATATAATTAGCATGTCAAGTGTATTATCAGACATAAACGTACAAGCAAATCTCTTTGAGAAAGTGTTGTTTATTTCCATCAAACTGTGCCATCTTGCGTACAGTTCCATTAATATCTTTCCAGTAAGTAGGGACCATATATACGTTATATCTGCAATGACATATAACATGTTTATATTAAACATAACATAAACATCTGGAATTCATGATTAGTTTATTAGCAAGAATATTCAGAGAAATAATATCCCGGCTTTATACCCATTTTACAATTTAAATATCACCTGCACACCACGTTCGTTACGGGTAGGTATTATACTTTTCGGGGAGACGGGTACACACAATAATACAATTACAACAAGAGAAACTGATACAAAGCATGAGGGCGGCGCAGAATGTTTTCAAAAGGAGGAAACAAGTATGTGTATTTATTTGCAAATGTTTATTATATAACAACAAAAAATGAAGAAATATTTTAAAAAGTATAGGAAGTTATATGGCAACAGTAAGCAATAGTAACTTGAGAACAAAGGCGCATACTTAAGATATCAAAACATATTTAAGTGTTTGCATTAATTGCTGATGATATATATTTCTAGAAAGTTATCAATAGTTTTAGAATGTTCAGGTAGCTTGAATTAAGTAAAAAAAAAAACATATAAAAAATGAAGCTGATATGATCAGTGAAATGTGTATTATGAAAAATGACTGAGGTAGGAGGACATGTATTCGGAAGAAGTGGTTTGTAGTGGTAAGATATCATACAGTCTGTTTTTTTGAATGTTGACACTGATTTTTGTCATAGGTGTGAGCCACGGAGGACTGATCATGAGATTTTCCTGGGTGGAAACCAGTATTGCATGGCCTGCCTCAGGAAATAGCATGCAAAGTTTCAAAGCTGTATCTGTTATAGTTACTGAAAGAAGTGCACCTTAACATAAAACTTAACCAAACACGCAGACGCCCATCAAGGGATGACAATAAGTCGTATTTTTTCTCGAAAGCATACTGGCTAAAAAGTGGAACTTAACGGAAAACCAATATAATAAGTTCAAAAAGGGGCATAACTTTTGCAGAAAGCAGCACAGAGTTATGAAACCTGATATGCTGGGTCATGTTATGATGTAAAACAACTGTATAAGGTTTCAAAGTTGTAGCTGTAATAGTTACCTAATATATTGACCTATGACATAGCGCCAATTCTAATACAGCAATTGCAATACAACAACACGATCTTATTGCCAGTCTTTTACCCCAACAATTTGGCCAGTCTTTTACCCTCAACATTTTTAATTCCGAACTCCTGCATATGTCACGTGTTCCTCCATATGCAGTATCAAAAAGCAAATACAAATTTAGGCTGCTGCGCGCTCAAGGCGCGCCGCTAAAAGACCTGACCATCTATTTGTTATACTTATATTGCTTAAATGCTGCTTTGTTTGTTAGAGGATATAGCCTGAAAGAGTTATTTTATGAATATGATATATAAACTCATCTATTATCAACATGATCAAATCTAAGTGTGCAATATAGTCAAACATTAATTACGGTACATGTTTAAATGAAGTGTTTGTCAAAGTTTGTCTAAATATTGCAGAAGACTGACACAAAGTAAGCATTGTAAATAGTTTCGTCTATGTTAGAATATATATCTTATTACTGGTGGCTCCTATTTGGGCACAACGGCCTCGGTAGCTCGCATTGGTTTTGTATCAACAGAACTCTGCTCCGCGTGGATTCATTCACCGAAGGTGCTGTTCCAATATGATCTAATATGATGTGTTAACAGGACGTAACACCTCATTTCATGTTGCATTTTGAATAAACTTAAGTCGTTAACAAGAGACTGTAAATTAGAAAGCGTAGAGAAAGTTCATATTGAGAAGTCACATGCGAACTATAGTGCATTTGTGAACAATGGAACAAATGTATCAGTATTCTGTCAGGTTCAAAACGTTGACTTAGCAGTTCATTTCTTTATTTCTTTATTCCCATTGTATTGGGTTGACGTAGGTAAGTGTGAGGTTTGGTGCACCCTAGAACCTGGTCTAAACCCAAAGCGGTCTTTTTTTGAAACTGACCGTTCCATGGCGGTAGCTCTTTTGTCAACCCTTTGTCTTATGTGACCTTTTATTCGTCTTTAAAATTGTTCTTTGTTTCTGTGTGTGTTTGTGGTTGACTGTCGTCTTTGAATCTGCTTTTTCTGTTCGATTTTTATATCTACATTTAGCAATTACATTACAAATCTGTGTACATAATTTTGAAATAATGTTTCAGTCAATTATTTAACATATATAACTTTGGATGTTTTAACAAACTTCCTTTGCACCGCACATTGATATATAGGACGTTGTGCACAACGACTATTGTCATTATTAATTCAATACAATTCGTCCTTACGGTGCCATTGCGTATGGGTGCTGTGAACCATTTTATATACGAAGGTTTTGATTAAATCGTTTAAATTATACAAACAATCATTGAGATCTAGAATGGAATACATTATCAAAGTAATCTCATGTTTCGTAGTACAATAACCTAATCTGCAAAATTTAGGACTGTGCATCTCTAGTTAGTAGATATATATGTGAAGTGTTATTGCAATTAGTTTAAACATTTTATTTTAACATACATTTCATCGGCACGCCAAGCACCTATAAATATTTGAGTAAAACAATCTTATTTTCGAAGTTCTAGCCGGTGCTAGGTGGCGTGAGATGATTTATATTAACTCTCATTCTGCTTCATTTTTCTTGTTTGTGTTTGTTGCTTGCAAGAAACCTCTTTTCAGTATGTATTATTAGTATACTTACGAATAACAACATCCGTGATAGACCGGATTAAATCTGATGTAACGCCATGTTGTGGATTGGGAACTCGTGCATTGCAAGTCTTTGGAGCAACTTGATGCATTGACATAATAACCAACTTCAGGTATATCGTGATCCGTTACATTCACTGAAAGTGGAAGCGATGAATTCAGCAATTTTTCTATTTCTGCTTGTTCCTCGGGTGTACGAAAGTATCCAGGAAATCTTTGCTTTGTTTTTTCTTCAAGTGTTAATTCTGACGGGGATTTCTGGTTGGGCTTGTTTTCACTGAAGAGCAAGAATAAGGTATTTTTGCAAACGTTTGTACGCCCTAGTCGGAGTACAATCAGGACGTTAAAGGGACAAACTGCAATCTTAAGAAAAAATATTAAAAACTCGCGGCGTCTCGTTAGCTTTTCTACATAAATTGCATGTGTTTAATCATTAATATTAATTAAAATAATTGTATAAAGCCAATTACTAACTGTTGATTACATTTCGTCAACTATATATTCAAACCTATAGCAGAATAACGACGAAAAGTTGAAAGTAAATATTTTTATATTTAAATATATGCAGGAAGATTTAGTCAAAATGATACTGGATTAATAAAACGAGAGCCTAATTTTAAAGCTGGATAAATACTTCAAGATTGCCATGTGTCCCTTTAAAACAAAACAAAAGCAAAAAAACATTAGCATTAAATTGGGTAGCGATAATGACTCGGTATATCAATATGATTGTTTTCTCCAGCAATACTCACAAATCATATTGTAATAATGTTACTATACTATTTTATAATGAACGTGAAGTTGGCAGTAGCAGTAGCAGCAGTAGCTACTGCTACTGCTACTGCTACTGCTGTTACTGCCAGCAGTAGCAGCAGTAGTTACTGCCAGCAGTAGCAGCAGTATCAGTAGTTACTGCCAGCAGTAGCAGCAGTACCAGTAGTTACTGCTAGCACTAGAGAACCATCTCAGTAGGTATATTCATCGCTAGTGTTTTTCTTTGCGCATTATGTTGTTTCTACTTTCCCACCATCATATTTAGCAGACAACCCCTTTCGCATATTTCGAAACAATCATATGTTTCCTACTGCTATTGCTACTGCTACTGCTAACTACTGCCAGCAGCAGCAGTAGAGTCAATATCTTAATTACGACGATATATGATCATCGATATGTGATATTTCTTTGCGCAAGTATGTTATTTCTACTTTCCCACTATCATGTTTAGCAGACAACCCCATTCGCATCTTTCGCAACAATCATATGTTTCCTTCTGCTATTGCTACTGCTACTGCTACTGCTACTGCTAACTATTGCCAGCAGTAGCAGCAGTAGCAGTAGCTACTGCCAGCAGTAGCAGCAGTAGAGTCAATATCATCTTACTTACGACGATATATGATCATCGGTTTTCTTTGCGCAAGTATGTTGTTCCTACTTTCCCACAATCATGTTTAACAGACAACCACTTTCGCTACTGCTATTGCTAGTGCTACTGCTGTATGATTGAAAGTTCGAAAGTAGTAAAACACGTATGGTCGTCGGATAACGAGTGTTGCCGGCGGGCAGGTCAACATCATAGACATGCTGGCACAGTGTTTTTTTAAAGGCCTTTGGTAGTGCTACTAGAATCAACCTATTTGAAATTCTTTAGCAACGTTTTAGTTCTACTGCTGTGTTACTGAAGTTTGCACTGAAATAGACTCGAAATGGCGTTTTTGTCGGTTTTCGGGTGTTGCCGGCGGGCAAATCAATATCATAGACACGCTGGCGCAGCGTTTTTTAAAAGTATTTTGGTAGTGCTACTAAAATCACACCATTTCCGACCGTTTATCACAGATTTGGTTCTACTGCTGTATGATTGAAAGTTCGAAAGTAGTCAAAAACACGTCTGGTCGTCGGATAACGAGTGTTGCCGGCGGGCAGATCAACATCATAGACACGCTGGCGCAGTGTTTTTATAAAAGCCTTTTGGTAGTGCTACTAAAATCACACCATTTGAGATAGTTTATCGCAGTTTTTGTTCTACTGCTGTAGTACTGAAGTCGAATAACGGTACATTTGAACGTGCGTTTTCTGTCGGATAACGAGTGTTGCCGGCGGGGAGGTCAACATCATAGACATGCTGGCGCAGTGTTTTTTTAAAGCCTTTTGGTAGTGCTACTAAAATCACACCATTTCAGACCGTTTATCACAGTTTTGGTTCTACTGCTCTATGTTTGAAAGTTCGAAAGCAGTCAAAAACACGTCTAGTCGTCGGATAACGAGTGTTGCCGGCGGGCAGATCAACATCATAGACACGCTGGCGCAGTTTTTTATAAAAGCCTTTTGGTAGTGCTACTAAAATCACACCATTTGAGATAGTTTATCGCAGTTTTTGTTCTACTGCTGTAGTACTGAAGTCGAATAACGGTACATTTGAACGTGCGTTTTCTGTCGGATAACGAGTGTTGCCGGCGGGCAGGTCAACAACATAGACATGCTGGCGCAGTGTTTTTTTAAAGACCTTTGGTAGTGCTACTAGAATAAACGTATTTGAAATTCTTTATCAACGTTTTAGTTCTACTGTTGTGTTACTGAAGTTTGCACTGAAATAGACTCGAAATGGCGTTTTTGTCGGGTTTCGGGTGTTGCCGGCGGGCATATCAATATCATAGACACTCTGGCGCAGTGTTTTTTTAAAGCCTTTTGGTAGTGCTACTAAAATCACACCATTTCAGACCGTTTATCACAGTTTTGGTTCTACTGCTCTATGTTTGAAAGTTCGAAAGTAGTCAAAAACACGTCTAGTCGTCGGATAACGAGTGTTGCCGACGGGCAGATCAACATCATAGACACGCTGGCGCAGTTTTTTATAAAAGCCTTTTGGTAGTGCTACTAAAATCACACCATTTGAGATAGTTTATCGCAGTTTTTGTTCTACTGCTTTAGTACTGAAGTCGAATAACGGTACATTTGAACGTGCGTTTTCTGTCGGATAACGAATGTTGCCGTCGGGCAGATCAACATCATAGACATGCTGGCGCAGTGTTTTTTTTAAAGACCTTTGGTAGTGCTACTAGAATCAACCTATTTGAAATTCTTTATCAACGTTTTTGTCGGGTTTCGGGTATTGCCGGCGGGCAGATCAATATCATAGACACGCTGGCGCAGTGTTTTTTTGAAGTCGAATAACGGTACATTTGAACGTGCGTTTTCTGTCGGATAACGAGTGTTGCCGGTCAACATCATAGACATGCTGGCGCAGTGTTTTTTTAAAGACATTTTTATAAACCTATTTGAAATTCTTTATCAACGTTTTAGTTCTACTGCTGTGTTACTGAAGTTTGCACTGAAATAGACTCGAAATGGCGTGTTTGTCGGGTCGGCGGGCAGATCAATATCATAGACACGCTGGCGCAGTGTTTTTTCAAGCCTTTTGTTAGTGCTACTAAAATCACACCATTTCAGACCGTTTATCACAGTTTTGGTTCTACTGCTGTATGATTGAATGTTCGAAAGTAGTCAAAAACACGTCTGGTCGTCGGATAACGAGTGTTGCCGACGGGCAGATCAACATCATAGACACGCTGGCGCAGTTTTTTTTATGGAAGCCTTTTGATAGTGCTACTAAAGTCACACCATTTGAGACCGTTTATCACAATTTTGGTTCTACTGCTGTAGTACTGAATGTTCGAAAGTAGTAAAAACACGTCTGGTCGTCAGATAATGAGTGTTGCCGGCGGGAAGATCAACATCATAGACATGCTGGCGCAGCGTTTTTTTAAAGCCTTTTGGTAGTGCTACTAAAATCACACCATTTGAGACCATTCATCACAGTTTTGCTTCTACTGCTGTATGATTGAAAGTTCGAAAGTAGTCAAAAACACGTCTGGTCGTCGGATAACGAGTGTTGCCGGCGGGCAGATCAACATCATAGACACGCTGGCGCAGTTTTTTTTATGAAAGCCTTTTGATAGTGCTACTAAAGTCACACCATTTGAGACCGTTTATCACAATTTTGGTTCTACTGCTGTATGACTGAATTTTCGAAAGTAGTAAAAACACGTCTGGTCGTCAGATAATGAGTGTTGCCGGCGGGAAGATCAACATCATAGACATGCTGGCGCAGCGTTTTTTTAAAGCCTTTTGGTAGTGCTACTAAAATCACACCATTTGAGACCATTCATCACAGTTTTGCTTCTACTGCTGTATGACTGAAAGTTCGAAAGTAGTCAAAAACACGTCTGGTCGTCGGGTTTCGGGTGTTGCCGGCGGGACGATCAACATCACTGATATGCAGTCTCTCTGGATTTCAAGCCTACCAATACCACCCCACTTGAAATTGTTTATAGCAGTTTTTGTTCTACTTTCTACTGCTGTCATAGAACGGAGGAGGTATTTCATTATCAGGTAATGGTAACCTTTACCTTGCACTTATTGACCCCAACATGTATAGGTTCATCCCTTCTCCATGGCCTGTATATCGGTGACGTTTAATGCATATGGCTAGCAGGCTTGAGTTATAGAGCGGACAATGTGTTTAATTATCATGTCATTGTAACCTTAACCTTAAACCCATTGACCCCATACTGCATAAAAATCAACAGTATACGCATACATATGGCCCAATAATGTATATGTGCATCCACTTATCAAGGAAAAATTAAAGTTTTAAGAGTGTGGGGTGCCGTCGCCGTGTCCAAGTGGTTAACGACTGTTGCAACACTTAAGGTAACAGCTGCACTAAAGGTAACAAACTTCACTAAAGGTAACACTTTTGAGACTAAAGTAACAACCTACACTAAAGGTAACACAAAAGTTTGCACTAAAGGTAACAACTGCTGCACTAAAGACAACATTCTTGGTACTTGTTTTCAGATTTGAAACTCGACTGTATATTTGTGCGAGGAAAATAAACCGCAAAGTAAAATGTATGGAGTAATTATTATATTCATTTGAAAAAAACGTCCGATTTCGAGTAAACTTCACTTTTCAAAGAATCGAAGCTAATGCGCGCGCATCGAATGTGTCTCATTAGAAATGGTTTATTCCACTGTCTGAAAATACCCTGACGGTAGTTGTCTTTCTTGCCTTTGTTATCATTATTATTTTCTCAAGGCACGTTATTGTTGGTACTATAGAGACGGGCAAATACAGTTTATATAATAATTGATCTGTATTTTTTAGCGTTTATGCAGTTTTAAACGCGGATAGTAAATGGTTAGTTCCACGACGCACGTTGTTTAGGCTTAATGCGGTTTTAAACGGTAGTAGCGAATGACAAACTTACAATAATTCGCCAAATTTGCCATTTAAGACCAGTGCTTCAAACCGCATAAACGCTGCAAAAATGAAAATCAATTTTTAATTGATCAAGTCACTCCCCAGTCTCATATACTAATTTAATTTGTATTCCATACCACGGTGTCCATACGTAAACGCAGAAATGAGACTACCCTGGATGGTTTATAAAAAATCACCTGTTTCGGTGAAGATGCATTGCTTAAACAGGTTTGCTTTAAAAGGACTTAACAAGGCCTACTTGGTTCTAATCTCATGAAGTACCAAGCCAGGAGTATCAAATATAGCTATCATAGTTTTATGTTATGTATCGGTAGTGCAATAAGATTGTGGATCTGCATGTAGGAAACTTGAACGCGAAAACGGTATGTGAAACTGTCACAAATGTAAGGCAATGTTACTTTAAATGTAAATTTTACACAAATGTTAAAACAACACACACTTACATGTGAAAACGACCTGGGGACAAATGTTATATAACTCTACTATATTCATGAAAATGTTTTTTTACTTCACCACTCACATTTAACAGACACACACAGAGAAAATGGCTAAGATAAATGTTATCATGTTTACACGTTTTACTTTTTCACGATTTTGACAAAAGAACAATTTTGACTACAGTCATGACATTTTGCATATAGTGCTGAGCTTTAATCTACAATGGCCCTGGAGTTACGTGTACCTCCATCACAGGGCTGATTTATGTTTAATTTAAATATAGGAGACACTTTAACAAATCTTTTTAGAAACTAATGTGGCTGTTCTTGCGAAATCTTCAACAAACTAACGGAACGAGGACACCACTACTTTAAGATATTTTTTTATCAAAGACTACCCTTTTATGATATCCTTTTATGGACGTTTGCTTAATATTGATATGCAAAAATGTGAAAGATTGCCATGTGTCCCTCAAAGAAATTAAATAAATTGTTATTTTGTTTGTTTCGATGTGCTTCCTTATTTTGAATAACTTATAAAACAATAAATGTGTTGTTTACAAAACAATCATTTATTTTAAAAGATATTCATGGCATCATGACATTTTGGAAGACAAACACCTTTTTGCCGTTAAAGGGTATGTACCGTTATTCGACTTCAGTACTACAGCAGTAGAACAAAAACTGCGATAAACTAACTCAAATGGTGTGATTTTAGTAGCACTACCAAAAGGCTTTTATAAAAAAACTGCGCCAGCGTGTCTATGATGTTGATCTGCCCGCCGGCAACACTCGTTATCCGACGATCAGACGTGTTTTTGACTACTTTCGAACTTTCAATCAAACAGCAGTAGAACCAAAACTGTGATAAACGGTCTGAAATGGTGTGATTTTAGTAGCACTACCAAAAGGCTTGAATAAAACACTGCGCCAGCGTGTCTATGATATTGATCTGCCCGCCGGCAACACCCGAAACCCGACAAAAACGCCATTTCGAGTCTATTTCATTGCAAACTTCAGTAACACAGCAGTAGAACTAAAACGTTGATAAAGAATTTCAAATAGGTTGATTCTAGTAGCACTACCAAAGGTCTTTAAAAAAACACTGCGCCAGCATGTCTATGATGTTGATCTGCCCGCCGGCAACACTCGTTATCCGACTACCAGACGTGTTTCACTACTTTCGAACTTTCAATCAAACAGCAGTAGCAGTAGCAATAGCAGTAGCAAACATATGACGGTTGCGAAAGGGGTTGTCTGTTAAACATGATTGTGGGAAAGTAGAAACAACATACTTGCGCAAAGAAAACCGATGATCATATATCGTCGTAATTAAGATGATATTGACTCTACTGCTGCTACTGCTGGCAGTAGCTGCTGCTACTGCTGCTACTGCTGGCAGTAGTTAGCAGTGGCAGTAGCAGTAGCAATAGCAGAAGCAAACATATGATGGTTGCGAACGATGCGAAAGGGGTTGTCTGCTAAACATAATGGTGGGAAAGTAGAAACAACATATTTGCGCAAAGAAATATCATATATAGATGATCATGTATCGTCGTAATTAAGATGACTATTGACTCTACTGCTGCTACTGCTGGCAGTAGCTACTGCTACTGCTGGCAGTATCTACTGCTACTGCTGGCAGTAGTTAGCAGTAGCAGTAGCAGTAGCAATAGCAGTAGGAAACATATGATGGTTGCGAAATATGCGAAAGGGGTTGTCTGCTAAATATCATGGTGGGAAAGTAGAAACAACATAATGCGCAAAGAAAACACTTGCGATAAATATACCTACAGAGATGGTTCTCTACTGCTAGCAGAAACTACTGCTACTGCTGCTACTGCTGGCAGTAACTACTGCTACTGCTGCTACTGCTGGCAGTAACTACTGCTACTGCTGCTACTGCTGGCAGTAACAGCAGTAGCAGTAGCAGTACTGCCAACTTCACGTTCATTATTTTATATTATATCGTCTCCTGTAATTCTGTATGCGAAATGGCGCAGTTGCTTTTAATGGTTATGATTATTGCATATACTATTGTCATGTTATACTAATTGAATAAACTAAAGCACAACATGACATTAGCCAGTAGGGTTGATAAGGATGACGTCATGATATAGACTTACGTTTGCATCTTGTTGATTGAAATGTTAACTGAAATAAGTATCACAGCAATTCCGCTCAGTAAGGCAGCTACCACTACCTGGAAAAACACCAATATATACTTTATATAAAGACACATGCGCCTCTCACTGGTAACATCTCAAGTCCCTGTGGGTTACGTTAAGAATTATGTCCTTTTTAGTGGAATCCCAGTGAAAATGTATTAACAAAAGTAAAAAATAGAACTAAAATAATCAAATATTTTTACATGTAACTTGCATTTTAATATGCTTACACTTTTATCTAGACAGTGCTATACTTGGATAATAAATACAAACTTGATAAAAGTGTGTATTTGTCCATACTAATTTTATATAATACTCAAGGTCATGTATGTATTGATTAATTGTAGGTATTTATAATTCAAGGGTAGCACTGCCTAGATAAGTGTGTAAACATATTTAACTGGAAGCTTCGTGTAAAAGTATTCAAGATTATTTGAGTTTTAATTTTTATCTTTTTCAAATGCAAGCTCAATGGGATTACACAAAAGAGAGCATACATCTTCATCGTTGGAAATCTTTTATGAGTATTCTATATGTATATATGTTTATGATATATTTACTTCGCTTTTGGTGTGACATTATTCATTTTGATGTATTAAATAAATGTTTTAGACCGAAACTATAGATCATAACAAAATATATCTTTATGCTTAACACAATTTCTAAGCACTCATATATATAATTTTTATGAAAGCTTTAAACTCTCTTCATGCGAGCAGAGCGAATGATTTATACTCGTTATTCTCCAGAAATACAACAGTTTATCAAAACAATTAGCATATTATTACATATTTTTAGGTAGGTACTTAGGACTTTTGATTTGTTTATCTATATGGCTTTATCAATTAATAGTCTCTGATTAGTTGTATGAGTACAATGAACTTAAACACAACGTAGCTATGACAGTGAAATATCTTAGGTTTAATACCCATAGTAATACAGTTTGGCAAATGTTTTGAAAAACTAATCTTACACATTTGGAGAAGAAATGTTTTCCTATAGTGTCTAAAAATTAAACAAACAAAGTATTGCCATACCATGCTCTTGTACATTTTACCTTACATGTTAAATAGGGCCTACTTCCGTTAATTTTCCAGTTTCAAATAACTTGTATCTTTTCCCCCTAACTTGTTCAGCCAGCTGAATCATTCATCATCGATTTATAATTATATTCTTAAACGATGTGCTCAAAGATGTATACATCGATTTATAATTATATACATAAACGATGTGCTCCAATGACGTGAAAATTGTTTTATAATTATATACGTAAACGATGTGCTCCAAAGATGTATACATCGATTTATAATTATATACGTTAATTATGTGCTCCAATGACGAGAATCTTGGTTTATAATTATATACGTAAACGATGTGCTCCAAAGGTGTGTACATCGATTTATAATTATATATGTAAATTATGTGCTCCAATGACGTGAACATCGATTTATAATTATATACATAAACGATGTGCTCCAATGACTTGAAAACTGGTTTATAATTATATACGTAAACGATGTGCTTCAAAGATGCGTACATCGATTTATAATTATATACGTTAAATATGTGCTCAAATGACGAGAAAATTGGTTTATAATTTTATACGTAAACGATGTGCTTCAAAGATGCGTACATCGATTTATAATTATATACATTAATTATGTGCTACAATGACGAGAAAATTGGTTTATAATTATATACGTAAACGATGTGCTTCAAAGATGCGCGTGTATATACTTAAACGATGTGCTTCAAAGAGATGCGTACATCGATTTATATTAGATACGTTATTATGTGCTCCAATGACGAGAAAATTGCTTTATAATTATATACGTAAACGATGTGCTCCAAATATTTATAATTATACACGTAAAGTATGTGCTCCAATGACGTGAACATCGGTTTATAATTATATACATAAACGATGTACTCCAATGACGTGAAAATTGGTTTATAATTATATACGTAAACGATGTGCTTCAAAGATGCATACATCGATGTATAATTATATACGTTAATTATGTGCTCTAATGACGAGAAAATGTGTTTATAATTATATACGTAAACGATGTGCTTCAAAGATGCATACATCGATTTATAATTATATACGTTAATAATGTGCTCCAATGACGAGAAAATTGGTTTATAATTTTATACGTAAACGATGTGCTTCAAAGATGCGTACATCGATTTATGATTATATACATTAATAATGTGCTCCAATGACGAGAAAATTGGTTTATAATTTTATACGTAAACGATGTGCTTCAAAGATGCGTACATCGATTTATAATTATATAGGTAAATGATGTCCTCCAATGACGTGAAAATCAATTTATGATTGTATACGTAAACGATGTGCTCCAATGACGTGTACATAATGCAAAAACCTATAAAGCATAACTTCACAAAACCACTTTCGTACTACATAATGCACAAAACCTATGAAGCATAACGTCGCAAAACCACTGTCAAATATTTAGATTTAAAAGTCGATTTATTATGTGGGCAAACGGTGTTGCTTCACATTCTTTCAAGCGAAACAGTAAAACTGTATTAACCAGCTATGCGTTTACTGTGCGATGTCTTCTGTAAGTGTCTGTGTGTGTGTTTGTGTTTGTGTGTGTGTGTGTGTGTGTACGTGTGCGTGTGTGCGTGCGTGCGTGCGTGTGTGCGTGCGTGCTTATAATCAGTATTAAAATCAACATACGTGTTTACATATATGTCATTTGTAAATGAAACTTGATATGATATAAAAAATTATGTATGCTTTGCTTGTTTACAGACACAAACAGCTGTGGCTATTATCCGCCATACATCAAAACCACCGATGCCTAATGTATACTCAGCGGCTCGGGTTCGATTCTGTGATATAAAACATGTTTTCATATTTAAAAAATGATGTTTGTTTTTTGTCAAATTAATGGGATTTATGCGTTAAAGGATTATTTAAGTGGTCAATTACCATTTATTGTATAACATTCTGCAGATGCAATTTATAACATGACACCGGCAACGTTAATTATCACTTACCTTCAGAAAAGTTCATAGAACAAAAAGTTCAATAATTTATACGGTACAAAAAAATTATTTGATCAGTATTCGCAATATAAATCGATCGTACTGTTAATTCTGATGTAAACTGGTTTGTATGTTGGTAGTCATTTTGTAACGAAGTAAATGTTGCAGAGAATTTTAATTAATTAGGATTTATAGTCCTTTATTTGTCTTTATGACTGTCAGCCGTATATTTGTGTGTATATCCTCATGGGCGGTAAGCCTATTGGAAATTTGAAAATAAACTATCAATACATCTAAGAGCCCGCCTTTATATGGCGAGGTAGATTTAACTAGTGTTTCATTAATTTTAATTTTTTTTCTAAATCGTGTAATTTTTACTTCGGGCAAAGAAGTAATACTAAAAAGTCGTCATGTAAAATAACCTTTCTATTAGATAACTCAATATAACGTATTTTTTAATAAATAAGGTACTTGTTATCAAATTGCACTGGTTGATTTTATATGCTATCACAAGTAACTCTTTATTCAAGGGAAGTAACTGTTCCTACCTAACACGTGATTCAATGTTCGAGTTGTTTCCCTTCGATGACCAGTAGTTTATTGTTTTTGTTTAAATGAACTTTAATCGTGTATTATTGATTTTTTGAATATTGAGTTCTGCTCAACCCGGGGCTAGAGGGCGTGAGCGGTAGCTAGGATATTTCACTACCCCTCATGAACAGTCTCAATCAAACCGAGACTGCAATATTTCGTTTGTGTCGTGCTCGGCCGTTTCCAAAGGTCCATTATCATACTCTTTTTTATAGCACAGTGGCGTTGCTTGTGCAGTGTGGCGGCAGTAAAACGTCTCCCCGCGCTTGCAATCAGTACTGTTATGCATTCGATCTTTGAAAATCGCTGAACCCGATACTTATATTTAGTTATCGGTGGTACATTTTCAATTTCTTTTGTTTTCTTACTTAATTTTTGATTCGGTGGTTCCACTACTCCGGCCGATAAAAGGCTCTGGGTATTGTTTAACCACTTTTAGGATATGTTGTTTGCTTTTAAATTTATTCTTTTGGCTGTTACTTGTGATACGCAGGCTTCATAACCGCTGCTCCCAACTAAATTCCGTTATGTTTATTTCGCTCTTCGGGGCATTTAATTTTATTAGATACTGGGACCATACTCCGTACGACATGGGGAAGCATATCACTCAATGTCCACCGCCGTATGCTTGCCATCTAAAATTGTGTACTTTTGATTTTTTGAATATTGAGTTCTGCTCAACCCGGGGCTAGAGGGCGTGAGCGGTAGCTAGCATATTTCACTACCGCTCATGAACAGTCTCAATCAAACCGAGACTGCAATATTTCGTTTGTGTCGTGCTAGGCCGTTACCAAAGGTCCACTATCATACTCTTTTTTACATGTGTCTCTCGTTTTATGAATCGGAGAGTGATGCATTTGTGTCCTTGAAGATGGTCGGCGGCAGAATTGACCGGATACTGTTACTGGGAACACGACTCGTTTTATAAATATTATAATTAATTTTAAGCCCTTAATATAAGTAAATTTACCTGTCATATAAAGTGTTCGATCTATATTAATTAATGTTCATGTGTAGAAATGATTGTTTAACTCCATTATCATATACATGATAAAACTCTTATTTGTTGTTAGTATATCTTAAAAGAATACAATGTCTACCATAATTCCACTTACCCCAATTTGAACAAAGCGATTATTAACAATACCATGGCTCCTTCTGTTCTCCTCTAATATTTCCGTCATCTCCATTATAAGTTATCCGTTTTAGCACGTGTTTTCTGAGTAAAGAAGACACATATCTTCTTTAATGTAATAATTGTAAGACAGTGCAATTGTGTATAACCGTTGTAATTGTATACCATCCTTAGTATTTAACCTTGAAATTGTGTTCAGCGTTGTGATTTGAGTATTATCCTACGTTTTAACTGTGCATTATGTATCATCCTAACATTGATTACCGGTGTAATTGTACATGGTGCCAGTGTTAAGGTGCCAGTGTTAACTGTGCCTTATGTATCATCCTAACATTGATTACCGGTGTAATTGTACATGGTCCCAGTGTTAACTGTGCATTATGTATCATCCTAACATGATTACTGGTGAAATTTTACATAGTCCCAGTGTTAACAGTGCAATTATGTATCATCCTAACATTGATTACCGGTGTAATTGTACATGGTCCCAGTGTTAACTGTACATTATGTATCATCCTAACACGATTACCGGTGAAATTTTACATAGTCCCAGTGTTAACAGTGCAATTATGTATCATCCTAACATTGATTACCGGTGTAATTTTACATAGTCCCAGTGCTAACTGTGCATTATGTATCATCCAAACATTGATTACCGGTGTAATTGTACATGGCCCTAGTTTTAACTGTGCAATTATGTATCATCCTAACATTGAATACCAGTGTAATTGTAAATGGTCCCAGTGTTAGCAGTGCAATTATATATCATTCTAACATTGATTACCGGTGTAATTGTACATAGTCCCAGCGTTAACAGTGCAATTATGTATCATCCGAACATTGATTACTGGTGTAATTGTACATTGTCCCAGCGTTAACAGTGCAATTATGTATCATCCGAACATTGATTACTGGTGTAATTGTACATAGTCCCAGTGTTAACTGTGCATTATGTATCATCTTAACATTGATTACCAGTGTAATTGTACATGGTCCCAGTGTTAGCAGTGCAATTATGTATCATCCTAACATTGATTACAGGTGTAATTGTACATGGTCCCAGTCTTAGAAGTGTAATTATATATCATCCTAACATTGATTACCGGTGTAATTGTACATGGTCCCAATGTTAACTGTGCATTATGTATCATCCTAACATTGATTACCGGTGTAATTGTACATAGCCCCAGTGTTAACTGTGCATTATGTATCATCCTAACATTGATTACCGGTGTAATTGTACATAGCCCCAGTGTTAACTGTGCATTATGTATCATCCTAACATTGATTACCGGTGTAATGGTACATGGTCCCAGTGTTAACTGTGCATTATGTATAATCCTAACATTGATTACCGGTGTTATTGTACATGGTCCCAGTGTTAACTGTGCATTATTTATCATCATAACAGTAATTGTATACCATCCTTAGTATATAACCTTGAAATTGTGTTCAGCGTTGTGATTTGAGTATTATCTTACGTGTTAACTGTGCGTTATGTATCATCCTAACATTGCTTACCGGTGTAATTGTACGTGGTGCTAGTGTTAAGGTGCCAGTGTTAACTGTGCATTATGTATCATCCTAACATTGATTACCGGTGTAATTGTACATAGTCCCAGTGTTAACTGTGCATTATGTATCATCCTAACATTGATTACCGGTGTAATTGTACATGGTCCCAGTGTTAACTGTACATTATGTATCATCCTAACATTGATTACCGGTGTAATTGTACATGGTCCCAGTGTTAACTGTGCATTATGTATCATCCTAACATTGATTACCGGTGAAATTGTACATGGTTCCAGTGTTAACTGTGCATTATGTATCATCCTAACATTGATTACCGGTGTAATTGTACATGGTCCCAATGTTAACTGCGCATTATGTATCATCTTAACATTGATTACCGGTGTATTTGTACATGGTCCCAGTGTTAATGGTGCATTATGTATCAACCTAACATTGATTACCGGTGTAATTGTACATGGTCCCAGTGTTAACTGTACATTATGTATCATCCTAAAATTGATTACTGGTGTAATTGTACATGGTCCCAGTGTTAACTGTGCATTATGTATCATCCTAACATTGATTACCGGTGTAATTGTACATGGTCCCAGTGTTAACTGTGCAATATGTATCATCCTAACATTGATTACCGGTGTAATTGTACATAGCCCCAGTGTTAACTGTGCATTATGTATCATCTGAACATTGATTACCGGTGTAATTGTACATGGTCCCAGTGTTAACTGTGCATTATGTATCAACCTAACATTGATTACCGGTGTAATTGTTCATGGTCCCAATGTTAACTGTGAATTATGTATCATCCTAACATTGATTACCGGTGTAATTGTACATAGTCCCAGTGTTAACTGTACATTATGTATCATCCTAACATGATTACCGGTGTAATTGTACATGGTCCCAGTGTTAACTGTACATTATGTATCATCCTAACATGATTACTGGTGAAATTTTACATAGTCCCAGTGTTAACAGTGCAATTATGTATCATCCTAACATTGATTACCGGTGTA
Organism: Cyrtodaria siliqua; assembly: GCA_037043455.1. Classification (NCBI taxonomy): domain Eukaryota; kingdom Metazoa; phylum Mollusca; class Bivalvia; order Adapedonta; family Hiatellidae; genus Cyrtodaria; species Cyrtodaria siliqua. Next base: position 174,729 of record JAWPHD010001761.1, read on the forward strand.
ATTGTACATGGTCCCAGTGTTAACTGTACATTATGTATCATCCTAACATGATTACCGGTGAAATTTTACATAGTCCCAGTGTTAACAGTGCAATTATGTATCATCCTAACATTGATTACGAGTGTAATTGTACATAGTCCCAGTGTTAGCAGTGCAATTATATATCATCCTAACATTGATTACAGGTGTAATTGTACATAGTCCCAGTGTTAACTGTGCATTATGTATCATCTTAACATTGATTACCAGTGTAATTGTACATAGTCCCAGTGTTAGCAGTGCAATTATGTATCATTCTAACATTGATTACCGGTGTAATTGTACATAGTCCCAGCGTTAACAGTGCAATTATGTATCATCCGAACATTGATTACCCGTGTAATTGTACATATTCCCAGTGTTAACTGTGCATTATGTATCGTCTTAATATTGATTACCGTAGTAATTGTACATAGTCCCAGTGTTAACAGTGCAATTATGTATCATCCTAACATTGATTACCGGTGTAATTGTACATATTCCCAGTGTTAGCAGTGCAATTATGTATCATTCTAACATTGATTACCGGTGTAATTGTACATAGTCCCAGTGTTAGCAGTGCTATTATGTATCATCCTAACATTGATTACCTTTGTAATTGTACATAGTCCCAGTGTTAGCAGTGCAATTATGTATCATTCTAACATTGATTACCGGTGTAATTGTACATGGTCCCAGTCTTAGCAGTGTAATTATATATCATCCTAACATTGATTACCGGTGTAATTGTACATGGTCCCAATGTTAACTGTGCATTATGTATCATCCTAACATTGATTACCGGTGTAATTGTACATAGCCCCAGTGTTAACTGTGCATTATGTATCATCCTAACATTGATTACCGTTAAATTGTACATAGCCCCAGTGTTAACTGTGCATTATGTATCATCCTAACATTGATTACCGGTGTAATGGTACATGGTCCCAGTGTTAACTGTGCATTATGTATAATCCTAACATTGATTACCGGTGTTATTGTACATGGTCCCAGTGTTAACTGTGCATTATTTATCATCATAACAGTAATTGTATACCATCCTTAGTATTTAACCTTGAAATTGTGTTCAGCGTTGTGATTTGAGTATTATCCTACGTGTTAACTGTGCGTTATGTATCATCCTAACATTGCTTACCGGTGTAATTGTACGTGGTGCTAGTGTTAAGGTGCCAGTGTTAACTGTGCATTATGTATCATCCTAACATTGATTACCGGTGTAATTGTACATAGTCCCAGTGTTAACTGTGCATTATGTATCATCCTAACATTGATTACCGGTGTAATTGTACATGGTCCCAGTGTTAACTGTACATTATGTATCATCCTAACATTGATTACCGGTGTAATTGTACATGGTCCCACTGTGCATTATGTATCATCCTATCATTGATTACCGGTGAAATTGTACATGGTTCCAGTGTTAACTGTGCATTATGTATCATCCTAACATTGATTACCGGTGTAATTGTACATGGTCCCAATGTTAACTGTGCATTATGTATCATCTTAACATTGATTACCGGTGTATTTGTACATGGTCCCAGTGTTAATGGTGCATTATGTATCAACCTAACATTGATTACCGGTGTAATTGTACATGGTCCCAGTGTTAACTGTACATTATGTATCATCCTAAAATTGATTACTGGTGTAATTGTACATGGTCCCAGTGTTAACTGTGCATTATGTATCATCCTAACATTGATTACCGGTGTAATTGTACATGGTCCCAGTGTTAACTGTGCATTATGTATCATACTAACATTGATTACCGGTGTAATTGTACATAGCCCCAGTGTTAACTGTGCATTATGTATCATCTGAACATTGATTACCGGTGTAATTGTACATGGTCCCAGTGTTAACTGTGCATTATGTATCAACCTAACATTGATTACCGGTGTAATTGTTCATGGTCCCAATGTTAACTGTGCATTATGTATCATCCTAACATTGATTACCGGTGTAATTGTACATAGTCCCAGTGTTAACAGTGCAATTATGTATCATTCTAGCATTGATTACCGGTGTAATTTTATATAGTCCCAGTGTTAACAGTGCAATTATGTATTGAATCTGCCACCATAACAAAACATTAGTATGGGGGTAAGGGCCTATATGTTTGCTGAGGAACGTCGCAGACTCACATTCTCACTCTCTCTCTCTCTCTCTCTCTCTCTCTCTCTCTCTCTCTCTCTCTCTCTCTCTCTCTCTCTCTCTCTCTCTCCTCTCTCTCTCTCTCTCTCTCTCTCTCTCTCCTTACATTTCTTTATTTCTTGTAATTATATATTAAACACTTAACTAGCCATTTGATTTCATGTACTATGCTCTCACGAATAATGCAACTTATTGTGCCATGATCAAGGAGACAGATATATACAAGCGTTTTGCTTTCTTCTGGATCCTAATTCACTGTTAACTATTACATAAGTGTATGTTTATATAACACAAACTGTATAATTGTGAATAAAATAGTGTATCATCCTAACATTGATTACCGGTGTAATTGTACATAGCCCCAGTGTTAACAGTGCATTATGTATCATCTTAACATTGATTACCGGTGTAATTGTACATGGTCCCAGTGTTAACTGTGCATTATGTATCATCTTAACATTGATTACCGGTGTAATTGTACATGGTCCCAGTGTTAACTGTGCATTATGTATCATCCTAACATTGATTACCGGTGTAATTGTACATATTCCCAGTGTTAACTGTGCATTATGTATCATCTTAACATTGATTACCGGTGTAATTGTACATGGTCCCAGTGTTAACAGTGCAATTATGTATCATCCTAACATTGATTACCGGTGTAATTTTACATAGTCCCAGTGTTAACTGTACATTATGTATCATCCTAACATTGATTACCGGTGTAATTTTACATAGTCCCAGTGTTAACTGTACATTATGTATCATCCTAACATGATACGGTGAAATTTTACATAGTCCCAGTGTTAACTGTACATTATGTATCATCCTAACATGATTATCGGTGTAATTGTACATGGTCCCAGTGTTAACTGTACATTATGTATCATCCTAACATGATTACTGGTGAAATTTTACATAGTCCCAGTGTTAACAGTGCAATTATGTATCATCCTAACATTGATTACCGATGTAATTGTACATGGTCCCAGTGTTAACTGTACATTATGTATCATCCTAACATGATTACCGGTGAAATTTTACATAGTCCCAGTGTTAACAGTGCAATTATGTATCATCCTAACATTGATTACCGGTGTAATTTTACATAGTCCCAGTGCTAACTGTGCATTATGTATCATCCAAACATTGATTACCGGTGTAATTGTACATGGCCCTAGTTTTAACTGTGCAATTATGTATCATCCTAACATTGAATACCAGTGTAATTGTAAATGGTCCCAGTGTTAGCAGTGCAATTATATATCATTCTAACATTGATTACCGGTGTAATTTTACATAGTCCCAGTGTTAACAGTTCAATTATATATCATCCTAACATTGATTACCGGTGTAATTGTACATAGTCCCAGCGTTAACAGTGCAATTATGTATCATACGAACATTGATTACTGGTGTAATTGTACATAGTCCCAGCGTTAACAGTGCAATTATGTATCATCCGAACATTGATTACTGGTGTAATTGTACATAGTCCCAGTGTTAACTGTGCATTATGTATCATCTTAACATTGATTACCAGTGTAATTGTACATGGTCCCAGTGTTAGCAGTGCAATTATGTATCATCCTAACATTGATTACCGGTGTAATTGTACATGGTCCCAGTCTTAGCAGTGTAATTATATATCATCCTAACATTGATTACCGGTGTAATTGTACATGGTCCCAATGTTAACTGTGCATTATGTATCATCCTAACATTGTTTACCGGTGTAATTGTACATAGCCCCAGTGTTAACTGTGCATTATGTATCATCCTAACATTGATTACCGGTGTAATTGTACATAGCCCCAGTGTTAACTGTGCATTATGTATCATCCTAACATTGATTACCGGTGTAATGGTACATGGTCCCAGTGTTAACTGTGCATTATGTATAATCCTAACATTGATTACCGGTGTTATTGTACATGGTCCCAGTATTAACTGTGCATTATTTATCATCATAACAGTAATTGTATACCATCCTTAGTATTTAACCTTGAAATTGTGTTCAGCGTTGTGATTTGAGTATTATCCTACGTGTTAACTGTGCGTTATGTATCATCCTAACATTGCTTACCGGTGTAATTGTACGTGGTGCTAGTGTTAAGGTGCCAGTGTTAACTGTGCATTATGTATCATCCTAACATTTATTACCGGTGTAATTGTACATAGTCCCAGTGTTAACTGTGCATTATGTATCATCCTAACATTGATTACCGGTGTAATTGTACATGGTCCCAGTGTTAACTGTACATTATGTATCATCCTAACATTGATTACCGGTGTAATTGTACATGGTCCCAGTGTTAACTGTGCATTATGTATCATCCTAACATTGATTACCGGTGAAATTGTACATGGTTCCAGTGTTAACTGATCATTATGTATCATCCTAACATTGATTACCGGTGTAATTGTACATGGTCCCAATGTTAACTGTGCATTATGTATCATCTTAACATTGATTACCGGTGTATTTGTACATGGTCCCAGTGTTAATGGTGCATTATGTATCAACCTAACATTGATTACCGGTGTAATTGTACATGGTCCCAGTGTTAACTGTACATTATGTATCATCCTAAAATTGATTACTGGTGTAATTGTACATGGTCCCAGTGTTAACTGTGCATTATGTATCATCCTAACATTGATTACCGGTGTAATTGTACATGGTCCCAGTGTTAACTGTGCATTATGTATCATCCTAACATTGATTACCGGTGTAATTGTACATAGCCCCAGTGTTAACTGTGCATTATGTATCATCTGAACATTGATTACCGGTGTAATTGTACATGGTCCCAGTGTTAACTGTGCATTATGTATCAACCTAACATTGATTACCGGTGTAATTGTTCATGGTCCCAATGTTAACTGTGCATTATGTATCATCCTAACATTGATTACCGGTGTAATTGTACATAGTCCCAGTGTTAACTGTACATTATGTATCATCCTAACATGATTACCGGTGTAATTGTACATGGTCCCAGTGTTAACTGTACATTATGTATCATCCTAACATGATTACTGGTGAAATTTTACATAGTCCCAGTGTTAACAGTGCAATTATGTATCATCCTAACATTGATTACCGGTGTAATTGTACATGGTCCCAGTGTTAACTGTACATTATGTATCATCCTAACATGATTACCGGTGAAATTTTACATAGTCCCAGTGTTAACAGTGCAATTATGTATCATCCTAACATTGATTACGAGTGTAATTGTACATAGTCCCAGTGTTAGCAGTGCAATTATATATCATCCTAACATTGATTACAGGTGTAATTGTACATAGTCCCAGTGTTAACTGTGCATTATGTATCATCTTAACATTGATTACCAGTGTAATTGTACATAGTCCCAGTGTTAGCAGTGCAATTATATATCATCCTAACATTGATTACAGGTGTAATTGTACATAGTCCCAGTGTTAACTGTGCATTATGTATCATCCTAACATTGATTACCGGTGTAATTGTACATGGTCCCAGTGTTAACAGTGCAATTATGTATCATCCTAACATTGATTACCGGTGTAATTGTACATGGTCCCAGTGTTAACTGTGCATTATGTATCATCCTAACATTGATTACCGGTGTAATTGTACATGGTCCCAGTGTTAACTGTGCATTATGTATCGTCTTAACATTGATTACCGTAGTAATTGTACATAGTCCCAGTGTTAACATTGCAATTATGTATCATCCTAACATTGATTACCGGTGTAATTGTACATAGTCCCAGTGTTAGCAGTGCAATTATGTATCATTCTAACATTAATTACCGGTGTAATTGTACATAGTCCCAGCGTTAACAGTGCAATAATGTATCATCCGAACATTGATTACCGGTGTAATTGTACATATTCCCAGTGTTAACTGTGCATTATCTATCGTCTTAACATTGATTACCGTAGTAATTGTACATAGTCCCAGTGTTAACAGTGCAATTATGTATCATCCTAACATTGATTACCGGTGTAATTGTACATATTCCGAGTGTTAGCAGTGCAATTATATATCATTCTAACATTGATTACCGGTGTAATTGTACATAGTCCCAGTGTTAGCAGTGCAATTATGTATCATCCTAACATTGATTACCGGTGTAATTGTACATAGTCCCAGTGTTAGCAGTGCAATTATGTATCATTCTAACATTGATTACCAGTGTAATTGTACATATTCCCAGTGTTAACTGTGCATTATGTATCGTCTTAATATTGATTACCGTAGTAATTGTACATAGTCCCAGTGTTAACAGTGCAATTATGTATCATCCTAACATTGATTACCGGTGTAATTGTACATATTCCCAGTGTTAGCAGTGCAATTATGTATCATTCTATCATTGATTACCGGTGTAATTGTACATAGTCCCAGTGTTAGCAGTGCAATTATGTATCATCCTAACATTGATTACCTTTGTAATTGTACATAGTCCCAGTGTTAGCAGTGCAATTATGTATCATTCTAACATTGATTACCGGTGTAATTGTACATGGTCCCAGTCTTAGCAGTGTAATTATATATCATCCTAACATTGATTACCGGTGTAATTGTACATGGTCCCAATGTTAACTGTGCATTATGTATCATCCTAACATTGATTACCGATGTAATTGTACATAGCCCCAGTGTAAACTGTGCATTATGTATCATCCTAACATTGATTACCGGTGTAATTGTACATAGCCCCAGTGTTAACTGTGCATTATGTATCATCCTAACATTGATTACCGGTGTAATGGTACATGGTCCCAGTGTTAACTGTGCATTATGTATAATCCTAACATTGATTACCGGTGTTATTGTACATGGTCCCAGTGTTAACTGTGCATTATTTATCATCATAACAGTAATTGTATACCATCCTTAGTATTTAACCTTGAAATTGTGTTCAGCGTTGTGATTTGAGTATTATCCTACGTGTTAACTGTGCGTTATGTATCATCCTAACATTGCTTACCGGTGTAATTGTACGTGGTGCTAGTGTTAAGGTGCCAGTGTTAACTGTGCATTATGTATCATCCTAACATTGATTACCGGTGTAATTGTACATAGTCCCAGTGTTAACTGTGCATTATGTATCATCCTAACATTGATTACCGGTGTAATTGTACATGGTCCCAGTGTTAACTGTACATTATGTATCATCCTAACATTGATTACCGGTGTAATTGTACATGGTCCCAGTGTTAACTGTGCATTATGTATCATCCTAACATTGATTACCGGTGAAATTGTACTTGGTTCCAGTGTTAACTGTGCATTATGTATCATCCTAACATTGATTACCGGTGTAATTGTACATGGTCCCAATGTTAACTGTGCATTATGTATCATCTTAACATTGATTACCGGTGTATTTGTACATGGTCCCAGTGTTAATGGTGCATTATGTATCAACCTAACATTGATTACCGGTGTAATTGTACATGGTCCCAGTGTTAACTGTACATTATGTATCATCCTAAAATTGATTACTGGTGTAATTGAACATGGTCCCAGTGTTAACTGTGCATTATGTATCATCCTAACATTGATTACCGGTGTAATTGTACATGGTCCCAGTGTTAACTGTGCATTATGTATCATACTAACATTGATTACCGGTGTAATTGTACATAGCCCCAGTGTTAACTGTGCATTATGTATCATCTGAACATTGATTACCGGTGTAATTGTACTTGGTCCCAGTGTTTACTGTGCATTATGTATCAACCTAACATTGATTACCGCTGTAATTGTTCATGGTCCCAATGTTAACTGTGCATTATGTATCATCCTAACATTGATTACCGGTGTAATTGTACATAGTCCCAGTGTTAACAGTGCAATTATGTATCATTCTAGCATTGATTACCGGTGTAATTTTATATAGTCCCAGTGTTAACAGTGCAATTATGTATTGAATCTGCCACCATAACAAAACATTAGTATGGGGGTAAGGGCCTATATGTTTGCTGAGGAACGTCGCAGACTCACATTCTCTCTCTCTCTCTCTCTCTCTCTTCTCTCTCTCTCTCTCTCTCTCTCTCTCCTCTCTCTCTCTCCTCTCTCTCTCTCTCTCTCTCTCTCTCTCTCTCTCTCTCCTTACATTTCTTTATTTCTTGTAATTATATATTAAACACTTAACTAGCCATTTGATTTCATGTACTATGCTCTCACGAATAATGCAACTTATTGTGCCATGATCAATGAGACAGATATATACAAGCGTTTTGCTTTCTTCTGGATCCTAATTCACTGTTAACTATTACATAAGTGTATGTTTATATAACACAAACTGTATAATTGTGAATAAAATAGTGTATCATCCTAACATTGATTACCGGTGTAATTGTACATAGCCCCAGTGTTAACAGTGCATTATGTATCATCTTAACATTGATTACCGGTGTAATTGTACATGGTCCAGTGTTAACTGTGCATTATGTATCATCTTAACATTGATTACCGGTGTAATAGTACATGGTCCCAGTGTTAACTGTGCATTATGTATCATCCTAACATTGATTACCGGTGTAATTGTACATATTACCAGTGTTAACTGTGCATTATGTATCATCTTAACATTGATTACCGGTGTAATTGTACATGGTCCAAGTGTTAACAGTGCAATTATGTATAATCCTAACATTGATTACCGGTGTAATTTTACATAGTCCCAGTGTTAACTGTACATTATGTATCATCCTAACATGATTACCGGTGAAATTTTACATAGTCCCAGTGTTAACTGTACATTATGTATCATCCTAACATGATAACCGGTGTAATTGTACATGGTCCCAGTGTTAACTGTACATTATGTATCATCCTAACATGATTACTGGTGAAATTTACATAGTCCCAGTGTTAACAGTGCAATTATGTATCATCCTAACATTGATTACCGGTGTAATTGTACATGGTCCCAGTGTTAACTGTACATTATGTATCATCCTAACATGATTACCGGTGAAATTTTACATAGTCCCAGTGTTAACAGTGCAATTATGTATCATCCTAACATTGATTACCGGTGTAATTTTACATAGTCCCAGTGTTAACTGTGCATTATGTATCATCCAAACATTGATTACCGATGTAATTGTACATGGTCCTAGTTTTAACTGTGCAATTATGTATCATCCTAACATTGAATACCAGTGTAATTGTAAATGGTCCCAGTGTTAGCAGTGCAATTATATATCATTCTAACATTGATTACCGGTGTAATTTTACATAGTCCCAGTGTTAACAGTTCAATTATATATCATCCTAACATTGATTACCGGTGTAATTGTACATAGTCCCAGCGTTAACAGTGCAATTATGTATCATCCGAACATTGATTACTGGTGTAATTGTACATAGTCCCAGCGTTAACAGTGCAATTATGTATCATCCGAACATTGATTACTGGTGTAATTGTACATAGTCCCAGTGTTAACTGTGCATTATGTATCATCTTAACATTGATTACCAGTGTAATTGTACATGGTCCCAGTGTTAGCAGTGCAATTATGTATCATCCTAACATTGATTACCGGTGTAATTGTACATGGTCCCAGTCTTAGCCGTGTAATTATATATCATCCTAACATTGATTACCGGTGTAATTGTACATGGTCCCAATGTTAACTGTGCATTATGTATCATCCTAACATTGATTACCGGTGTAATTGTACATGGTCCCAGTGTTAACTGTGCATTATGTATCATCCTAACATTGATTACCGGTGTAATTGTACATAGCCCCAGTGTTAACTCTGCATTATGTATCATCTGAACATTGATTACCGGTGTAATTGTACATGGTCCCAGTGTTAACTGTGCATTATGTATCATCCTAACATTGATTACCGGTCCCAGTGTTAACAGTGCAATTATGTATCATCCTAACATTGATTACCGGTGTAATTGTATATAGTCCCAGCGTTAACAGTGCAATTATGTATCATCCGAACATTGATTACTGGTGTAATTGTACATAGTCCCCGTGTTAACTGTGCATTATGTATCATCTTAACATTGATTATCAGTGTAATTGTACATGGTCCCAGTGTTAACTGTACATTATGTATCATCTTAACATTGATTGCCGGTGTAATTGTACATGGTCCCAGTGTTAACTGTGCATTATGTATCATCCTAATATTGATTACCGGTGTAATTGTACATAGTCCCAGCGTTAACAGTGCATTATGTATCATCTTAACATTGATTACCAGTGTAATTGTACATAGTCCCAGTGTTAGCAGTACAATTATATATCATCCTAACATTGATTACAGGTGTAATTGTACATAGTCCCAGTGTTAACTGTGCATAATGTATCATCTTAACATTGATTACGAGTGTAATTGTACATAGTCCCAGTGTTAGCAGTGCAATTATATATCATCCTAACATTGATTACAGGTGTAATTGTACATAGTCCCAGTGTTAACTGTGCATTATGTATCATCTTAACATTGATTACCAGTGTAAATGTACATAGTCCCAGTGTTAGCAGTGCAATTATATATCATCCTAACATTGATTACAGGTGTAATTGTACATAGTCCCAGTGTTAACTGTGCATTATGTATCATCCTAACATTGATTACCGGTGTAATTGTACATGGTCCCAGTGTTAACAGTGCAATTATGTATCATCCTAACATTGATTACCGGTGTAATTGTACATGGTCCCAGTGTTAACTGTGCATTATGTATCAACCTAACATTGATTACCGGTATAATTGTACATGGTCCCAGTGTTAACAGTGCAATTATGTATCATCCTAACATTGATTACCGGTGTAATTGTACATGGTCCCAGTGTTAACTGTGCATTATGTATCATCCTAACATTGATTACCGGTGTAATTGTACATGGTCCCAGTGTTAACTGTGCATTATGTATCGTCTTAGCATTGATTACCGTAGTAATTGTACATAGTCCCAGTGTTAACATTGCAATTATGTATCATCCTAACATTGATTACCGGTGTAATTGTACATGGTCCCAGTCTTAGCCGTGTAATTATATATCATCCTAACATTGATTACCGGTGTAATTGTACATGGTCCCAATGTTAACTGTGCATTATGTATCATCCTAACATTGATTACCGGTGTAATTGTACATAGCCCCAGTGTTAACTGTGCATTATGTATCATCTGAACATTGATTACCGGTGTAATTGTACATGGTCCCAGTGTTAACTGTGCATTATGTATCATCCTAACATTGATTACCGGTGTAATTGTACATAGTCCCAGCGTTAACAGTGCAATTATGTATCATCCGAACATTGATTACTGGTGTAATTGTACATAGTCCCAGTGTTAACTGTGCATTATGTATCATCTTAACATTGATTACCAGTGTAATTGTACATAGTCCCAGTGTTAGCAGTGCAATTATATATCATCCTAACATTGATTACAGGTGTAATTGTACATAGTCCCAGTGTTAACTGTGCATTATGTATCATCCTAACATTGATTACCGGTGTAATTGTACATAGTCCCAGCGTTAACAGTGCATTATGTATCATCTTAACATTGATTACCAGTGTAATTGTACATAGTCCCAGTGTTAGCAGTACAATTATATATCATCCTAACATTGATTACAGGTGTAATTGTACATAGTCCCAGTGTTAACTGTGCATAATGTATCATCTTAACATTGATTACGAGTGTAATTGTACATAGTCCCAGTGTTAGCAGTGCAATTATATATCATCCTAACATTGATTAAAGGTGTAATTGTACATAGTCCCAGTGTTAACTGTGCATTATGTATCATCTTAACATTGATTACCAGTGTAAATGTACATAGTCCCAGTGTTAGCAGTGCAATTATATATCATCCTAACAATGATTACAGGTGTAATTGTACATAGTCCCAGTGTTAACTGTGCATTATGTATCATCCTAACATTGATTACCGGTGTAATTGTACATGGTCCCAGTGTTAACAGTGCAATTATGTATCATCCTAACATTGATTACCGGTGTAATTGTACATGGTCCCAGTGTTAACTGTGCATTATGTATCATCCTAACATTGATTACCGGTGTAATTGTACATGGTCCCAGTGTTAACTGTGCATTATGTATCGTCTTAGCATTGATTACCGTAGTAATTGTACATAGTCCCAGTGTTAACATTGCAATTATGTATCATCCTAACATTGATTACCGGTGTAATTGTACATATTCCCAGTGTTAACTGTGCATTATGTATCGTCTTAACATTGATTACCGTAGTAATTGTACATAGTCCCAGTGTTAACAGTGCAATTATGTATCATCCTAACATTGATTACCGGTGTAATTGTACATATTCCCAGTGTTAGCAGTGCAATTATATATCATTCTAACATTGATTACCGGTGTAATTGTACATAGTCCCAGTGTTAGCAGTGCAATTATGTATCATCCTAACATTGATTACCGGTGTAATTGTACATAGTCCCAGTGTTAGCAGTGCAATTATGTATCATTCTAACATTGATTACCAGTGTAATTGTACATATTCCCTGTGTTAACTGTGCATTATGTATCGTCTTAACATTGATTACCGTAGTAATTGTACATAGTCCCAGTGTTAACATTGCAATTATGTATCATCCTTACATTGATTACCGGTGTAATTGTACATATTCCCAGTGTTAGCAGTGCAATTATGTATCGTCTTAACATTGATTACCGTAGTAATTGTACATAGTCCCAGTGTTAACAGTGCAATTATGTATCATCCTAACATTGATTACCGGTGTAATTGTACATATTCCCAGTGTTAGCAGTGCAATTATATATCATTCTAACATTGATTACCGGTGTAATTGTACATAGTCCCAGTGTTAGCAGTGCAATTATGTATCATCCTAACATTGATTACCGGTGTAATTGTACATAGTCCCAGTGTTAGCAGTGCAATTATGTATCATTCTAACATTGATTACCAGTGTAATTGTACATATTCCCTGTGTTAACTGTGCATTATGTATCGTCTTAACATTGATTACCGTAGTAATTGTACATAGTCCCAGTATTAACAGTGCAATTATGTATCATCCTAACATTGATTACCGGTGTAATTGTACATAGTCCCAGCGTTAACAGTGCAATTATGTATCATCCGAACATTGATTACCGGTGTAATTGTACATATTCCCAGTGTTAACTGTGCATTATGTATCGTCTTAATATTGATTACCGTAGTAATTGTACATAGTCCCAGTGTTAACAGTGCAATTATGTATCATGCTAACATTGATTACCGGTGTAATTGTACATATTCCCAGTGCTAGCAGTGCAATTATGTATCATTCTAACATTGATTACCGGTGTAATTGTACATAGTCCCAGTGTTAGCAGTGCAATTATGTATCATCCTAACATTGATTACCTTTGTAATTGTACATAGTCCCAGTGTTAGCAGTGCAATTATGTATCATTCTAACATTGATTACCGGTGTAATTGTACATAGTCCCAGTGTTAACAGTGCAATTATGTATCATCCTAACATTGATTACTGGTGTAATTGTACATAGTCCCAGCGTTAACAGTGCAATTATGTATCATCCGAACATTGATTACCGGTGTAATTGTACATATTCCCAGTGTTAACTGTGCATTATGTATCGTCTTAACATTGATTACGGTAGTAATTGTACATAGTCCCAGTGTTAACAGTGCAATTATGTATCATCCTAACATTGATTACCGGTGTAATTGTACATAGTCCCAGTGTTAGCAGTGCAATTATGTATCATTCTAACATTGATTACCGGTGTAATTGTACATAGTCCCAGTGTTAACAGTGCAATTATGTATCATCCTAACATTGATTACCGGTGTAATTGTACATCCAGCGTTAACAGTGCAATTATGTATCATCCGAACATTGATTACTGGTGTAATTGTACATAGTCCCAGTGTTAACTGTGCATTATGTATCATCCTAACATTGATTACCGGTGTAATTGTACATAGTCCCAGCGTTAACAGTGCAATTATGTATCATCCAAACATTGATTACCGGTGTAATTGTACATAGTCCCAGTGTTAGCAGTGCAATTATGTATCATTCTAACATTGATTACCAGTGTAATTGTACATAGTCCCAGTGTTAACAGTGCAATTATGTATCATCCTAACATTGATTACCGGTGTATTTGTACATGGTCCCAGTGTTAACTGTGCATTATGTATCATCCTAACATTGATTACCGGTGTAATTGTACATGGTCCCAGTGTTAACTGTGCATTATGTATCGTCTTAACATTGATTACCGTAGTAATTGTACATAGTCCCAGTGTTAACATTGCAATTATGTATCATCCTAACATTGATTACCGGTGTAATTGTACATAGTCCCAGTGTTAGCAGTGCAATTATGTATCATTCTAACATTGATAACCGGTGTAATTGTACATAGTCCCAGCATTAACAGTGCAATAATGTATCATCCGAACATTGATTACCGGTGTAATTGTACATATTCCCAGTGTTAACTGTGCATTATGTATCATCTTAACATTGATTACCGTAGTAATTGTACATAGTCCCAGTGTTAACAGTGCAATTATGTATCATCCTAACATTGATTACCGGTGTAATTGTACATATTTCCAGTGTTAGCAGTGCAATTATATATCATTCTAACATTGATTACCGGTGTAATTGTACATAGTCCCAGTGTTAGCAGTGCAATTATGTATCATCCTAACATTGATTACCGGTGTAATTGTACATAGTCCCAGTGTTAGCAGTGCAATTATGTATCATTCTAACATTGATTACCAGTGTAATTGTACATATTCCCAGTGTTAACTGTGCATTATGTATCGTCTTAACATTGATTACCATAGTAATTGTACATAGTCCCAGTATTAACAGTGCAATTATGTATCATCCTAACATTGATTACCAGTGTAATTGTACATAGTCCCAGTGTTAACAGTGCAATTATGTATCATCCTAACATTGATTACCGGTGTATTTGTACATGGTCCCAGTGTTAACTGTGCATTATGTATCATCCTAACATTGATTACCGGTGTAATTGTACATGGTCCCAGTGTTAACTGTGCATTATGTATCGTCTTAACATTGATTACCGTAGTAATTGTACATAGTCCCAGTGTTAACATTGCAATTATGTATCATCCTAACATTGATTACCGGTGTAATTGTACATAGTCCCAGTGTTAGCAGTGCAATTATGTATCATTCTAACATTGATAACCGGTGTAATTGTACATAGTCCCAGCATTAACAGTGCAATAATGTATCATCCGAACATTGATTACCGGTGTAATTGTACATATTCCCAGTGTTAACTGTGCATTATGTATCATCTTAACATTGATTACCGTAGTAATTGTACATAGTCCCAGTGTTAACAGTGCAATTATGTATCATCCTAACATTGATTACCGGTGTAATTGTACATATTTCCAGTGTTAGCAGTGCAATTATATATCATTCTAACATTGATTACCGGTGTAATTGTACATAGTCCCAGTGTTAGCAGTGCAATTATGTATCATCCTAACATTGATTACCGGTGTAATTGTACATAGTCCCAGTGTTAGCAGTGCAATTATGTATCATTCTAACATTGATTACCAGTGTAATTGTACATATTCCCAGTGTTAACTGTGCATTATGTATCGTCTTAACATTGATTACCATAGTAATTGTACATAGTCCCAGTATTAACAGTGCAATTATGTATCATCCTAACATTGATTACCGGTGTAATTGTACATAGTCCCAGTGTTAGCAGTGCAATTATGTATCATTCTAACATTGATTACCGGTGTAATTGTACAGAGTCCCAGCGTTAACAGTGCAATTATGTATCATCCGAACATTGATTACCGGTGTAATTGTACATATTCCCAGTGTTAACTGTGCATTATGTATCGTCTTAATATTGATTACCGTAGTAATTGTACATAGTCCCAGTGTTAACAGTGCAATTATGTATCATCCTAACATTGATTACCGGTGTAATTGTACATATTCCCAGTATTAGCAGTGCAATTATGTATCATTCTAACATTGATTACCGGTGTAATTGTACATAGTCCCAGTGTTAGCAGTGCAATTATGTATCATCCTAACATTGATTACCTTTGTAATTGTACATAGTCCCAGTGTTAACAGTGCAATTATGTATCATTCTAACATTGATTACCGGTGTAATTGTACATAGTCCCAGTGTTAACAGTGCAATTATGTATCATCCTAACATTGATTACCGGTGTAATTGTACATAGTCCCAGCGTTAACAGTGCAATTATGTATCATCCGAACATTGATTACCGGTGTAATTGTACATATTCCCAGTGTTAACTGTGCATTATGTATCGTCTTAACATTGATTACCGTAGTAATTGTACATAGTCCCAGTGTTAACAGTGCAATTATGTATCATCCTAACATTGATTACCGGTGTAATTGTACATAGTCCCAGTGTTAGCAGTGCAATTATGTATCATTCTAACATTGATTACCGGTGTAATTGTACATAGTCCCAGTGTTAACAGTGCAATTATGTATCATCCTAACATTGATTACCGGTGTAATTGTACATCCAGCGTTAACAGTGCAATTATGTGTCATCCGAACATTGATTACTGGTGTAATTGTACATAGTCCCAGTGTTAACTGTGCATTATGTATCATCCTAACATTGATTACCGGTGTAATTGTACATAGTCCCAGCGTTAACAGTGCAATTATGTATCATCCGAACATTGATTACTGGTGCAATTGTACATATTCCCAGTGTTAACTGTGCATTATGTATCGTCTTAACATTGATTACCGTAGTAATTGTACATAGTCCCAGTGTTAACAGTGCAATTATGTATCATCCTAACATTGATTACCGGTGTAATTGTACATAGTCCCAGTGTTAGCAGTGCAATTATTTATCATTCTAACATTGATTACCGGTGTAATTGTACATAGTCCCAGTGTTAACAGTGCAATTATGTATCATCCTAACATTGATTACCGGTGTATTTGTACATGGTCCCAGTGTTAACTGTGCATTATGTATCATCTTAACATTGATTACCGGTGTAATTGTACATGGTCCCAGTGTTAACTGTGCAATTATGTATCATCCTAACATTGATTACCGGTGTAATTGTACATAGTCCTAGTGATAACAGTGCAATTATGTATCATCCTAACATTGATTACCGGTGTAATTGTACATGGTCCCAGTGTTAACTGTGCATTATATATCATCTTAACATTGATTACCGGTGTAATTGTACATGGTCCCAGTGTTAACTGTGCATTATGTAGCATCCTAACATTGCTTACTGGTGTAATTGTACATGGTCCCAAGTAGTAATACTGTAATTGTTTTTATCGTTCTTAGTATAAACGATGTAATTGTTTAGCGTTCTAAATATAAGCGATGTAATTGTTTTTCGTTCTTAGTATTAACGATGTAATTGTTTATCGTTCTAAGTATAAACGATGCAATTGTTTATCGTTCTCAATATAAACGATGTAATTGTGTACATTCTAAGTATAAACGATATACTTGTGTATCGTTCTATGTATAAACGATGTACTTGTGTAAATTCTAAGTATAAACGATGTACTTGTGTACATTCTAAGTATAAACGATGAACTTGTGTATCGTTCTTAGTATAATATAAACGATATACTTGTGTATCGTTCTAAGTATAAACGATATACTTGTGTACAGTCTAAGTATAAACGATGTACTTGTGTACATTCTAAGTATAAACCATGTACTTGTGTATCGTTCTAAGTATAATATAAACGATATACTTGTGTATCGTTCTAAGTATAAACGATGTACTTGTGTACATTCTAAGTATAAACGATGTACTTGTGTACATTCTAAGTATAAACGATGAACTTGTGTATCGTTCTTAGTATAATATAAACGATATACTTGTGTATCGTTCTAAATATAAACGATGTACTTGTGTACATTCTAAGTATAAACGATGTACTTGTGTACATTTTAAGTATAAACGATGAACTTGTGTATCGTTCTTAGTATAATATAAACGATATACTTGTGTATCGTTCTAAATATAAACGATGTACTTGTGTATCGTTCTAAGTATAGACGATGTACTTGTGTATCGTTCTAAGTATAAACGATGTAATTGTGTATCGTTCTAAGTATAATCGATGTACTTGTGAATCGTTCTAAGTATTAACGATGTAATTGTGCTTGGTCCGCAGTATGAACGATGTAATTGTGTATCATTCTAAGTATAAACGATGTAATTGTACTAGGTCCGCAGTATGAACGATGTAGTTGTGTATCATTCTAAGTATTAACGATGTAATTGTACTAGGTCCGCAGTATGAACGATGTAGTTGTGTATCATTCTAAGTATTAACGATTCAATTGTTTAACGTTCTATGTATTGAAAATGTTATCGTGTATGATCCTAAGTATAAACAATAGAATGGTGTATGGTGTTAATTATTGAAGATATAACTGTATATGGTCCGATGTATTAACCCTATTATTGTGTATGCCGATCTAATTGTGCGTCATCCTAAATATTCACGAGTGTATCATCATATAAGTAACTATTTAATGTTGAAAGTGTACCAATTTATAGCACTCAAAGTGTAAGTCATTGCATTACTAACTCTGTACGTTTGGTTAAGCAATTATAGTCGTACACATTGTGATTTTGTAAGAGGAATTGCGCCAGTGCTTATCTTATATATAGAATATTGTAAGACATGTTTATTGTGCACATAGTAGTTTATTTCACTCCGATTATAAAACATTGTTATTGTGTACATGCCTTGAGACATTATAGTGTGTATAAATTGTAATTATAAACATCTGGAGTAAAATAGTGTATATGCATCTCATTCCCGATATAAACCATTGTATGCTATATCATTCTTGATATTAAAAAACACGTATTTTTGTATATTTCTCCATATAAAATATTGCAATGTGTGTCACTCCCAATATCTAACATTGTAATGTGTATCATTCCCAATATCAAACATTGTAATGTGTGTCATTCCCAATATAAAACAGTATAATGTGTGTCATTCCCAATATAAAACAATGTAATGTGTGTCATTCCCAATATAAAACATTGTAATGTGTATCATTCCCAATATCATTCCCAATATAAAACATTGTAATGTGTATCATTCCCAATATCAAACATTGTAATGTGTGTCATTCCCAATATAAAACAGTATAATGTGTGTCATTCCCAATATAAAACATTGTAATGTGTATCATTCCCAATATCAAACATTGTAATGTGTAGCATTCCCAATATAAAACATTGTAATGTGTATCATTCCCAATATCAAACATTGTAATGTGTATCATTCCCAATATCAAACATTGTAATGTGTGTCATTCCCAATATAAAACATTGTAATGTGTATCATTACCAATATAAAACATTGTAATGTGTGTCATTCCCAATATAAAACATTGTAATGTGTATCATTCCCAATATAAAACATTGTAATGTGTATCATTCCCAATATAAAACATTGTAATGTGTATCATTCCCAATATAAAACATTATAATGTGTATCTTCCCAATATCAAACATTGTAATGTGTAGCATTCCCAATATAAGACATTGTAATGTGTATCATTCCCAATATAAACATTGTAATGTGTATCATTCCCAATATCAAACATTGTAATGTGTGTCATTCCCAATATAAAACATTGTAATGTGTATCATTCCCAATATCAAACATTGTAATATGTGTCATTCCCAATATAAAACACAGTAATGTGTATCATTCCCAATATCAAACATTGTAATGTGTGTTATTCCCAATATAAAATGTTGTAACGTGTATCATTCCCAATATAAAACATTGTAATGTGTATCATTCCCAATATCAAACATTGTAATGTGTATCATTCCCAATATCAAACATTGTAATGTGTATCATTCCCAATATAAAACAGTGTAATGTGTATCATTCCCAATATAAAACATTGTAATGTGTATCATTCCCAATATCAAACATTGTAATGTGTATCATTCCCAATATAAAACTGTGGCACGTGTGTCATTCCCAATATAAAACATTGTAATGTGTATCATTCCCAATATAAAACATTGTATTGTGTATCATTCCCAATGTCAAACATTGTAATGTTGATCATTCCCAATATCAAAAAGTGTAATGTCGATCATTCCCAATATAAAACATTGTAATGTGTGTCATTCCCAATATCAAACATTGTAATGTGTATCATTCCAAATATCAAACATTGTAATGTGTATCATTCCCAATATAAAACAGTGTAATGTGTATCATTCCCAATATAAAACATTGTAATGTGTGTCATTCCCAATATCAAACATTGTAATGTGTATCATTCCCAATATAAAACATTGTAATGTGTATCATTCCCAATGTCAAACATTGTAATGTTGATCATTCCCAATATAAAACATTGTAATGTTGATCATTCCCAATATAAAACATTGTAATGTGTATCATTCCCAATATAAGACATTGTAATGTGTATCATTCCCAATATAAAACATTGTAATGTTGATCATTCCCAATATAAAACACTGTAATGTGTATCATTCCCAATATAAAACTGTGGCACGTGTGCCATTCCCAATATCAAACATTGTAATGTGTGTCATTCCCAATATCAAACATTGTAATGTGTATCATTCCCAATATCAAACATTGTAATGTGTATCATTCCCAATATAAGACTGTGTCACGTCTGCCATTCCCAATATCAAACATTGTAATGTGTGTCATTCCCAATATCAAACATTGTAATGTGTATCATTCCCAATATAAAACTGTGTCACGTGTGCCATTCCCAATATAAAACTGTGTCACGTGTGCCATTCCCAATATAAAACATTGTCATCTGTATCATTCCCGATATTAAACAGTGCAATGTGCATCATTCCCAATATAAATCATTGAGATGAGTCTATACTCAGAATGTTAAATACGTCAAATGCAGAAATGTATGATTTGGATGTTGCGCTATGTTATTTTAAAGAAATACAATATAATATGATCCTATGTTTACATTATAATATAGTAAAAGTCTTACGTGTAAATGTTCTCCTATATCCGTACCTGCTCGCATTATTCAGAGTGGGGAATTTATTATTATCTATATAGCGTAACTAACGGATATGGCTAATGGGTGATATACTGAAAGGAAAAAGAAACGCATAATGGGTATTTCCGCTATATGTTGTAAGTTTAATATGCTATTGCTAATCGAATGGTACAGGGTTATATTAGGCCTGTCCTTTCGGAAAGAATGTTTAAACAGCACCGAACACACCAATAGTTACCCACTTAAAGTTTCATTATCGACTGAATGCGCATTTGGCTCAAGCGGGTTAGCAAACTTAGGCTTTAACGTTGCAGTCTCTTAACATTAAACAAAATAACAAATACATTTTGATTAAAAGGTCTACTACGTGATAGAGTTGTCCTTTCTGTAATTAGTTGTAGCCCCTTTTTGTACAAAACACGTTGAGATATATCTGGAATATTACGTGGAATTATGTGTGTATAATATTGTAGTTTTGGCAGATTTTTTGATTATGCGGGGTTTTTTTCCTTTCAGTATATAAAGATAAGATGATTCAACGATTATACGGGCGTTTGTTTTAAATGACTAACATATCAGGTGTAGTCAAGTGATACTGCTCTTTAACACAATGATTTACTATTGAACTTGTATCCTGGTTTATAATGTACGATATAAAACGCTATTCAGTGTTCAATGTGGGTGTTTCTTTACAAATATATGTTCGATTACTCAGAATGAATTTATGGATTAGGCCTGAGGTCAAGGTACTTCGTTTTTATTTGGGAAGACGTTCGGGGCCTGTTCAGGTTAGTTATAACTAATATACGTATCCATAACGATTTTCTCTATATATGTTAAGCCCATGTGACTTGATCTGCAATTATAATAAACTGTGCTCCGTTTTATTCCAAGATACTCGTATAATGATGACCTTATCTCGGTCGCATTCGTAAAACAAAAACTTCGCTAATAGTAATATAGCTCCTGAGGTCAGTGTATTTAAGGTTGTTTACGTTAGGTCAACGCGACATCCAAGAAAGCTGTCATATCTAAACATAGTGCAAACATTTTAAAAATCTTTTTTGAAGAATGCGGAACAAATCTCGGCAGTTTTTATTTCAGAAATGATTAATATACCCTTGGCTTGTTCAATTTAAGTCACCGGAACCAAAATTAAGGGCGCAAATGGAATCCAAAACTGGTATATATTTTCTCGTTGCAACTGTATTATGTCCTATAACTTATCATTAAATACTTTCTGTAGAAGAGTTTTACGTTCAATATAATATGAAGGAATTTGACTATTAGAAAAGCATTTTCATAAAGCGTTTCACTCTTTACTTTCAAATATAGAAGAAGAAGAAGAAGAAGAAGAAGAAGAAGAAGAAGAAGAAGAAGAAGAAGAATACCGTTTATGAAGTTAAAATATCACAGTTTCTCGTTCCATATACATGTATACAATATTTGAGAACTGTAACTAATGTTGTAATAACTTGTAGTTCAATCCATTTAGATATGTTGCTATGAATATTGTGATGTTTTATTGATGTATTGTAACATATCTGCAATAAAATATTATTATTATTAAACAATACAATCTTTATTCAAACATAATAAATTCATATGTCAGGCATCGACTACAAAAATTAACAATATTCAGCCCAGGTAATTTCTATTTAAAACACGTAATTTTAGCTGGCTGCGTTTTGATTTTTCACCCACTTCTTGTCACCGTTAATGTTTAGCTCGGTTGATTATTGTAATGTTATATGTTTAGAAATTAAAGATTATCCTATAAGCGATTTATTTGTCTACACTGTCCAGTATTTTACATTTGTTGTCGATTTTAATTTTTGTTTTTATGATAAGCAATGGGATACTGTATTATAAGTGTTATTTCATACTGTGAAATTACTGTGAAATATGGAATGCTTCTTTCACTGTTGGAACTACTAGTTTTATAAAATAATTGAAAAAATTGATATCCTTAACATGTAAATCGTCTAAGAAAATGAGTACAGTATTTGAAAATTGGTCAAATATTTTAGGAAGAATCCTGGTCGACTCGGTACACCGAGTCATCTAGACCCCGGGTCAAGTCAGACTGGTTCAACTCGGTACACCGAGTCATCTAGGCCCCGGGTCAAGTCGGACTGGGTAAACTCGGTACACCGAGTCATCTAGGCACCGGGTCAAGTCGAACCGGGTAAAAAAAAAGGTAAACAAAATCATAATGGTCAAGCATTGTTTTATTTATCACAGAATTCAAACAAATAATAAGCACGTGCATACATATTAAAGTAGATATCCCGCCAACAACAGCCACGTTTTACAACATATGAACACCGTTTCTAAACTACTGACGACGAGTTATATATATTATATAACTTATAACTACTGACGACGAGTTATATATATTATATAACTTACAACTACTGACGGCGAGTTATATATATTATATAACTTATAATGACGACGAGTTATATATATTATATAACTTACAACTACTGACGACGAGTTATATATATTATATAACTTATAACTACTGACGACGAGTTATATATATTATATAACTTACAACTACTGACGACGATATTATATAACTTATAACTACTGACGACGAGTTATATATATTATATAACTTACAACTACTGACGACGAGCTATATATATTATATAACTTATAACTACTGACGACGAGTTATATATATTATATAACTTATTACTACTGACGACGAGTTATATATATTATATAACTTACAACTACTGACGACGAGTTATATATATTATATAACTTACAACTACTGACGACGAGTTATATATATTATATAACTTATAACTACTGACGACGAGCTATATATATTATATAACTTATAACTACTGACGACGAGTTATATATATTATATAACTTGTAACTACTGACGACGAGTTATATATATTATATAACTTATAACTACTGACGACGAGTTATATTTATTACGTAACTAATATACTACTGACGACGAGTTATATATATTATATAACTTATAACTACTGACGACGAGTTATATATATTACGTAACTAATATACTACTGACGACGAGTTATATATATTATATAACTTACAACTACTGACGACGAGTTATATATATTACGTAACTTATAACTACTGACGACGAGTTATATATACTATATAACTTATATATTACTGACGACGAGTTATATATATATAACTTATATATTTTGAGAATCCAAACTCTGTAGACACAACATAAACGGCTTTAACCAGCCAGGCCAAACCCCAAAAGTGCCACGTCGAATTAAGAGTTACCAACTCATAATTCATTTTACACATATTCAATCACGGGTATTTTAAGAAATCTTGAATAAGACTATACTTTCAATCGGCACATAAATATTATTCTATTACATAAACACATGGAAGTAGTTTCAATTAAAAGGTTTCGTTACGAGTGTAATTTTGCCGTTATTTGGCGGATTAGTTTCTTTAATGGTTTATAATATTCATATACATTGAGTAACTATTAAACATTCAACATGTTATCCGAATATGATTTTAAAATCCGACTTGTCAATATACTTACATCCTTTATCATTATATATTTATATATGGGTAGTTTTATTCGTATTAACAAACTTAACCTAGTATATTGTATATAGGGGGTCGAGTTGACCCAGTCCGACCTAACCCACTTCACCACTAGGGCCGAGTTGACCCGGGCCGAGTTGACGGCAGGGCCGAGTTGGCCTGTTATCTTTAAGTACAGAATTCTAGAGAACAGTAAAAAAATTTTTAAGGAAGTTATATCATTGGCTTAGAAATAACTAAAAAAATTAGTTGTAGTGCAACCACGTGTCCGACTGCGCACAACCACTGTAAAATGAAGTCATAGCCCTCACAAAGAACCAACAAAATTGATAGAAAGTGTTGGACTGACTTCAGTAATCCCCAAACTGTGCTTGCAAATCGCCCAAGCACATATAACCATATCTGACTAAAGTGCAGGGGATCCAAATACTGCATGAGTAAGCTGTCTAAACGATTGGAAACCACGCATACCTACAAAGTAAGAGGCTGTCATCTGAACGTATAGAGAAATTCGATCGGCAATCGTGAGACCTCGCGATGGGAAGCCGTGCCTAAAACAAGAAATGACTCGGTATGGTGGGGGTGGGAGGGGGATTAGTGTAGTTATAAGGTTTATAGTCCCGCCGCCATGCAGAACACCCAGAGCTCGTATGTCTCAAAGCTGTGCCCAAAGGGTTTCGTGAAATAGGATCGGCCAGAGAATGACGTGTGATTGATAAATGAGATAAATAAGACAGTAAAACGTGGGTGCCTGATTATTACTAACTTTGACATAAATGTCTGCCACTCTGAAAATGACTAACAGTTCGAATGCCTGTCTATATTAAAGTGACTGTTATCCAACTATTAAATAATCACGTTCAGGGGGCCACAATAAACAGCATGCGTATGGCTGTCTAAATTGGGCATAAAAGTACGTGTGGATGATAAAATTGGCTTGCCTAACCCAGATGAATAAGACGGAAAGGCGTGGATGCCTAATAGACATCACTTTGACCAGTGCTTCAGTCCAAATACGCAAAATCATTACTCTGTTGCTAGGCTCAGGGACTCCTACTGACACTGCTACCACTACCTGAACCGTCGTAAAAGTTGTGATACGAGACCGAACAGGAATGCTTTTACGACTAAAGGGTGACGGAAGGAAAAGACAAGTATTGCAAAAAGAACAGCCACAGCCCTCGCATATCATAAATGATCCGTTAACACTCCATGGCGATAACGCGACCTTTACGGAGTATATGGCACCGAAAACCAACGAAACTCCATAATAGAACCGACGGACTTGCTGTCCGCAGAAGGAACCCTAGATGGCCAAACATGTTAGTAGAACACGCTACACGTACTGGCATCAAGGGCTATCCCTCAAATTGAAATGCATGCGTCCATAAAATAATCAAGTGTTCCCATGAAGGGTATCAGACTCTAATCACATTTCAATTTCCTAACTACGGCAACCGGCTAAATTGGAAAATGAAGTAGTTAATAAGACGCATCTACCGGTTAACATCTGTTGTAGTGGCTTAATAAGAAGATCCGCTGATTGAATAAGTAGTGTGTGCCAGGGAACCCATTCTTGAAACCGGTACTGAGATTGAACCAGTACTAAACTCCTGTTTTAGAACGATGACGTCGTATATGGACAGGAAACAAATTAAATATCGTACTAGAACATACGTATGAATGGGAGTGGTGCCGATTGGCAATACATGAGAACCATGGTTACAATGCGGACCATACAGTCAAGAATTAGATTTGCAGAAATTATGAGGGCCCTGTGAAACCCATACGCAAACTAGCTTTCCACCCCATTACCTTAGCTATTTAACTGAGTGCTGCTGTATATCGGCTGATGCAGCACGTCACACTGCCGTTAAGCTGGTGGACCGCCGTCACATTCTCCATACAGCAAGCCCGGTCCGAGCCACTGGCCAGTCACCTTCCTGCCTGGATTGCACACTACCGCTTAGCAGGCTCGATTCATGAAACAGAATAAAAACGAAAATCACTAACCAGTTTTGAAGCTTGTATAGTTTTATGTAATGAAATGTAAATCTCCCTTTTAGTTATGCTAGTATTGTTATTATAATCATAATTATTATTATTATGATTACTGACCTTGTTATTATGAATACTAACACTATTGTTATTGAAGCTGGTATTATTATTCACTAAAGTTATTATTATTATTATTATTACTAATATTATTATTATAAATTTATTTATATATTTTTTATTTATTTGTTTATTGCTTGTTTATTTATTTTTCATTTAATATCATTACTATCGTTATTATTTATTGATTTATTTTATTATTATTATATTTATTTTTTTTGAATATTTATAAAAGCTGTCCATTTTTTATTATTTATGCATGTATATTACTATTTATTTGTTGTTTTTTTTGTGTTTTTTTAAATTTATTTTATTTATTTATTTATTATTATTATTATTATATTTATTTGTTTATTTTTTATTATTTTTTTGAATATCTATAAAAGCAGTATCCATTTTTTATTATTTATATATTACTATTTTTTTTTTTTTTTTTTTTTTTTTTTGATGTCATTCTTATTATATGTATTATTATTATATACACATTTATCCGTGTTATTATTATTTCTATTTTTAGTGTTATTTATTCATTTTTCTTTTTATTGATATACATTATCAATTGTTTTATTATTATTCATTTGTTATAGGTAGTAGCATCCATATCTCGAAATATGTATTTATTAGACTATATATAGCTTTATGTAGATAACCTTTATTTGCATATATTCTTCTTCTTCTTCTTCTTCTTCTTCTTCTTCTTTTTCTTCTTCTTCTTCTTCTTAACCTTCTTCTTTTTCTTCTTCTTCTTTTTCTCCTTCTTCTGCTGCTTCCTCTTCCTTTTTTTTTTCTTTTTTTTTAGTGTATATGTCTATAGATACTTATAGTATGTCTATTCTAGCAAAAAAACAAAAACAACAAAGCAATGATAATACATATATAATAATAATATTATTATTTATTTATTTATTTATTTATTTATTTATTTATTTATTTTTATTCATTTATTTATTTATTTATTTATTAATTTATATTTATTTATTTATTTATTTATTTATTTATTGATTTATTGATGTATTTATTTATTTATTTATTTATTTATTATTTATTTATTTATGTAAATTATTTATTTATTTGAGAAAACCTATACAACTCTGCAAGCTGATGCGAGATATTAATATTGTTGTTGTTTATGAAACAAGCACCTTACAGTTCTGGCAAGTGTGTGAACTGCTAATGCCATTTATTAATTTGCTATTTCTAAAACAATAGCGGACGTACTTTTACAATTCAAGCCATTAATTCGAAATAAGTGTTACAATGTGAGCGGATTTCTGGCAAGTGTCCAATAACGACAGCTGAGTCAAGTGCACTGGTGGAATGCGTCGAATAAGGTCGCCTGCAAATTATACATTATACATGCCGGGGACCTCTGTACTTAACACGCTTACTTGCAAGGAAAGAAAGGGTTATCCAAATTAATTACAAAAGAGTATGATAATGGACCTTTGGAAACGGCCGAGCACGACACATACGAAATATTGCAGTCTCGGTTTGATTGAGAATGTTCATGAGCGGTAGTGAAATATGCTAGCTACCGCTCAAGCCCTCTTGCCCCGGGTTGAGCAGAACTCAATATTCATAAAATCGATAGTACACAATTGTAACCATCCCGAAGATGGCATGCATACGGCGGTGGACATGGAGTTATATGCTTCCCCATGTCGTACGGCGTATGGTCCCAGTATCTAATAAAATTAAATGCCCAGAAGAGCGAAATAAACATAATGGAATTTAGTTGGGAGCAGCGGTTATGAAGCCTGCGTATCACAAGTAACAGCCAAAAGACTAAATTAAAAAGCAGACAACATATCCTATAAGTGGTTAAACAATACCCAGAGCCTTGTATCGGTCGGAGTAGTGGAACCACCGAATCAAAAATTAAGTAAGAAAACAAAAGAAATTGAAAATGTACCACCAATAACTAAATATAAGTATCGGGCTCAGCGATCTCCAAAGATCGAATAAATAACAGTACTGATTGCAAGCGTGGGGAGACGTTTTACTGCCGCCACACTGCACAAGCAACGCCACTGTGCTATAAAAAAAGAGTATGATAATGCATTACAAAACTCTCTACCTCAATATAAGCACGCCAGTTTAAATTCAGAAATTATCCTTATTAACGGCAAAATAGTTAAAGCTGTATATATATGCTGTCGTTACAAGACAAAGCATCCAGACGAAACACAAATCATCAAAATTCTGATTAATTTGAAAGCATCTTGAATAGAAAGTATGGCGGAATACTTATTAACACAAGCGCATTATTCTATTGCAAACAAATAAGAAAATTGACCTCAAGGAAAGGGAGAAAAATTTATTATTTTACATAACATGAACAAAACTACATACCGCTGTCATTAAGTTTTGGCCGGGAAAGGCAGAAAAAAAGATTAGGCATGCGCAATTAAACGAATATTACAATTTCAGAGAAAGCTAACAAAACCGCGGGTGCTACCTCCCAATAACCCTGGCTATTATTGGAGTAATATCCCGTATTGTTTTAGATCAACGATTTGAAAAATATAAGAGAGCGCATGTAATCACCCCGGCGTCGACGTCAGTGTCCGCGTCCCAGTCAACATCGGGCTCTGCATGTAATCTGTGTTTACAGGTCTATATATTTTAAACTTATTGTCATAGCTCAACTAAATTTGATCATGAGCTTCCTTAAAGTATTATCTTACGGGTAACAGAAGTAATGTGGTTTCTATACCCCATGGGCTCCCAAGGAACCCACATTATGATAGCCCTTAAAATGTGCAGTGTCCCATTTCACATCGAAATTAACGTGTGCATTTGACAACTCGAGCTTCCAGTGAGATTCGAACCCGCAGCGCTGAGAGACGAGCGAGTTATAGACATAAACAGCCATGGAGGTGCTCAAAAAATGGATATCAAACAATTGCTAATCATTAACCCTATGTACACTCTCTATGGTCGCTCCCGTGATTTGCATTATTGCCATAGGCATTAAACCATCTATATATACACATTTGTACCTCCGTAAGAATCGACACTTTCTCACCGGCATGGTGCAATGTATTACTTTTGCGCAATATAACCTGAGTCACGTAATGCGTCGACCATGTGTCACATAACGCGTTAGGTCACATGACACGTTCTGACTTTCGACGCATTATATGAAGTTATACACTGCGTCGTATATAGATATTTCATTATTTTTTCAAGCTTCTTTTTTAACCCTATTTTATGAGTATCTGCCTGTAAGAACCTTACTTTTTGGTGATGAAACACTTTCTCTAGACGTAAACACACAAGTTTTCAAAATAGTCCAAAATATATTCTCAATACGAAACGGTTCCTGTAAATTGCATGCACTTAACTTTAGGAATTTGAGAAAATTAAATTTGCTAAACAGTATGCCAATCTGAAAAATCGCTATCATGCTCCCTAGCTGAATCTGCCACTATAACAATACAATAGTATGGGGATAAGGGCCTATATGTTTGCTGAGGAACGTCGCACACACACACATTCTCTCTCTCTCTCTCTCTCTCCTTATATTTCTTGTAATTATATATTAAACACTTAACTAGCCATTTGATTTCATGTACTATGCTATCATGAATAATGTAACTTATTGTGCCCTGATCAAGGAGACAGATATATACAAGCGTTTGCTTTCTTCTGGATCCTAATTCACTGTTAACTATAACATAATTGTATGTCTATATAACTCAAACTGTATAATTGTGAATAAAATAGTGTTTAAATCAAGAAC
Source organism: Cyrtodaria siliqua (assembly GCA_037043455.1). Lineage (NCBI taxonomy): Eukaryota > Metazoa > Mollusca > Bivalvia > Adapedonta > Hiatellidae > Cyrtodaria > Cyrtodaria siliqua. Next base: position 205,494 of record JAWPHD010001761.1, read on the forward strand.
ATGAAGATAATTATACTCTTGAACATGTATATGAAAACTCAACAATCCTGTTCTTCCCTATGATTTTGAACCAATCCGGAAACTCGTCATGAGAAGGTAAACAGGATAATTTCTTATCTGCTTCCGACTGTTACGACAAACACTGACAAACACTCAATATATAATCGAACGATTGATCAACGGCTCTTGTCCGATTAGATATATATTCGAGTGATTAGATATGTATACGTGACAAGATGTAAGTGATAGAATTTAGATCATATACCACTAAAGCATTTCCCATAGGTCTCCATTATATCCTTTTGGCCTACAACTCCTATTGATAAATCCGAACGGATGATAAAACCTAACTTTTTTTAAAGAATTGTCTTAGAGACACTTAAAAATGACCAGCAGATTGGGGGTAATGTGATGCTTTCGGCATCTAATATTTCACTGAAGGTTGCCACCACCAGAATGCCAGTAAAGAAATTTTACTTTTTGCAAATATACTCTCAGTACAATGGTATCCATAAAAATGCAAATTTCAGTCAAAATACCCCCCAAATCAACATGTTTTATGATGGAAATATAATATTTTGATGATTTATGGGGTTTTGTTATGATTTGGGTAATTTAATCCAATCAGAATATACCTTACAATCTGACTATATGCACTAATAGACCTATACTTTTTTCACCCAATCAGAAGGCCCAAATCAATTGTGTTATCTGAGCAGAAGAATAATCAAAGATCAGATCTATCACAGATTTCAGAAAGGTCACAAGTACTGTTAAACTCATTATGAGAGACTAGATAAGAAGATGCGTTAAAAAAAAAGCCGATCACGGTGTTGTCGTTCGCAGGACGCATCCAACCAAAAAAAAAAAGCTTTTAAAACAACAATTGACAGAATATATAAAAGTAAATATACTAAAGTGAAAAAGAAACGCAACTCGGGATTTTAAAACAAGAGGCCAATGACCTTGAAGCTCTACTGATTGATTTTGATTTCAATTAGTAGTCGCTACAAACTTATTTTTTGAAAATATATTTTTAGCCGTGGCGGCCATCTTGAATTTTCGGCCGACCTGAAATTTTGCTAGGATCAATTAGACATCAAGAGCAACATTCTCGTGAAGAATCATGAAATCCGTCGTGTAGTTTCAGAGGAATAGTCGCTACAAGTTTTCATTATATCACTCTATGCAAACAAAAATGGCCACTGGCAGCCATGTTTAACGTCGAATCAAAATAATTTCGACTCGGATAACCATCATGTCATGCTGATCATTTTAGAAAAGTCCCATATCAATATCACTTCTAGTTTTCAAGAAGTAGTCGCTACAAACTTATTTTATAAAAAATTATTTTTAGCTGTGGCGGCCATCTTGAATTTCTGCCCGATCTGAAATTTTGCTATGATCAATTAGACATTAAGAGCAACATTCCTGTAAAGTTTCATGAAAATCCGTCAAGTAGTTTCAAACCATTTTCGTTTTATAGCTACGTCCCCCCAACCACATCCCCCCCCCCCCCCCCCCCGGCGGAGTGGGGTGTGTGGGGTGGCGGTGGTGGGGGAGAGGGTAGGGGGAAACATAGCTATAAGTCTATGTATAGACCAAAACAACACAGAAATATGTAAAAGAAAATCGGGTTTCGAGTGGGTTGGGGATTGGGGTGGGGGGGGGGGTGTGGGGGGGGGGGACAACATAGCTAAAGGTCTATGAATGGACAAAAAAACAACAACAGAAAACAGGTTTCGCGTGGGTTTGGCAGAGTGGGGGTGCAACATAGCTATAAATCTAGAAATGGACCGTAACAACAGAAATATGTAAAAAAAAAATATATATATATATATAACGGTTCGAGTAGGTTAGGCGGAGGGTGGGTGAGGGGGCGGGTAAGGGGGGAAACGTAGCTATAAGTCTGTGAATAGACCAAAACAACTCAGAAATATGTAAAAAAAACTACATCGGGTTTCGAGTGGGTTAGGCGGGATGGGTTAGGAGGGTTGGGTGGGGAGGAGGAGCTGGGGCAGGCAACATAGCTATAAGTCTATGAATGGACCAAAAACAAATCAGCAATATGTTAAAAAAAAAAAACTGGCGTGGCCGGATGGGGGTGGTGTGGGTGGGGGTGGGGGCGGCGCCGGTAGAGGGGAGATGGAGCCCATACCCCAATATGGGTGAAAAGTCACGATTTCTAGAGATTTTTTTTAGCACTTCTGATTGGCTAATTATGTCGTGGCCGCGAGATAAATAAGTCGTGGCCACGAGATAATAAGTCGTGACCACGAGATAAATAAGTCGTGGCCACGAGATAATAAGTCGTGGCCACGACATAAATAAGTCGTGGCCACGACATAATAAGTCGTGGCCAGACATAATAAGTCGTGGCCACGACTTAATAACTCGTAGCCACGAGATAAAAAAAATTCTCACATGTCACGTCTATGACACAGTACTAAACTGACACTCCATAAGCTTCATTTAAACACATCGTTTACAGTGAAAGTTCAAGGTCCTAAAGTATACTGTGATAAAATTCGCCGATACGACGTTATCGTGTGATGAATTGATAATAATTGACCTACTTGTTTCCGTTATACAGATTGATCTGAAACGATCGAAACATTGATTAAACGATTTTTAATTGACGCGTATTCCTTCAACTTAAAGTCCAATAGGATATCAGTTTAGGCCAAAAGTAAACACATCTTAGTTTGCCCAAACCCGACCTTCGATTTTTTTCAGATGGGTAAGTAGGTAGGAACATTCTTCTTGTTTTACTTTTTTTATTGCTTGTATGGCCGATTCTTTTTTAAATGCTATTTGAAAGTTTAACTGTTTTAGTCCATGAGCCATGAGGTTTGCAGGTACCATCTGAGATGGCAAATTCTATAATAATTTTTTTCGAAAGCATTGATGCCTACAGGGATCAAATTTAACATTTTAGCCACTTGCTAAAAAAAAGCAATTGCGAAGATTTTCTACATGCTGTTTTAATCAAGGTACTTGCATTAGTAATTTAAAACCTCCATTCATTTTAGAAGGATTGCAATACATGTTATAATGACATTTTCACACACAGCTAGATCTGCTGTGTTGACAGATCTATATCACGTTGACAGATATATATCACTAGCATTTTTTTACCTAGCTCCACCAAATTTGGGTATGGGTTTCTTTATAGTATTATCTAGAGGGTCGGTCACATTATTATTATTTCTTTTTTTTTTCTTTTTTTTTTAATATTATATTATTTTTAGATATTTTATTTGTCATAGTTTTTACAGTGGTTTCAAAATAGCAAAGATACATACAAGTAACGTAATACATTAATAAAGCGTTGTTAAAGGGTTACCCAAATAAGTATACAAAGCAGAATATGCAGAATCTACATCTGATCCTTCAACAGTAATAATTAAACGTACCATGTTTACTTAGACATATCAACAACTTGTAGCAATTGCAGAGTAACATCTATGTAATAGTAATTGTGTCTGCTATATATTCTGGGCTTCATGGAACCAAGATTGTGATGGGCCATAAAATGTGTAATAAACTCAGATCAAGGTTTGCATGTAAATTGTTGTATATATCTATAGCATTTAAACCATTTGCGTTAGCTAAACCAAATTTTGGGTTGTGATTCCTCATATCATTATCTAGATGTGTGCATACTTAATTTAGGTGCAAATGAATCACGGGCTCCCTACGAGCTTAACGTAGCCTAAGAAATGTTCAGTAATTTTGGTTTAAGTAAACATCCAATCTTTGTTCCTGACCATATGATTTACTCTTCTTATTTTTATTTCATTCATACTGGGGTATATCACCACCCCGCCTACACAACCCGAAACCCGGTTATTTATTTATTTTAATATTTCTGCATTCTTTTGTTTATTGATTCGTACACCTATAACTATGGTGTATAATGCCCACCTAAGTTCCAACTCCCTACCCATCCATCTTCAAGAGGGTTGTGGTCGGGGGACGGTAAGGTGCACTATAGACATCCAATATATTGTTATATATACCGAACATATATGTTTGCGTTTCTTATTCATAGTTCAAACCATATTGGGTTATGGGCTCGCCTCGCATGGAGGTAAGGGAGTTGGTGAGTAGTAGGAGGGGGTGGGGGAGGGTGCACTCTCAAATTTTGTTTTTGGTTTGGTATTTTTTCTTCAAAAATAACCAATCCTCATCTAAAAAAATCTGGGGCTGGGGAGGGTGGGGAGTGTGGGGGAGGGGCGAGAGTGGGGCAAATGTAAATATTTCTTCGTTGTTAGTTTGTTTATTATTACATCATAACTATGTTGCCTGATGTTGGATAGGGTGGGTGGTGAAAAGGATGGCGGGGTACACTATCAAATGAATTTTGTATCTATTTTTCTTAACAGATAACATCAATCCTTATCTAGTTATTTAAAAAAGAGTAAATATTTCTGTGTTGTTAGTCTTACACCGTGATTATGGTGTTTACTGCCTACCTCAATCCCGACGATAAAGTCCATATTTTCAATTCGTTCCCCAAGGTCACAGATCACTCTGTTACTATTTTTAGCACATCTCAAAGACAGCACTATATTCTTAATTATGGCTTATCCCAAGAAACTTTCGCACAGAACTGTTTTATTTTATTTTGGCTTCGATTTAGGCTCCTCTATAATATTTAATGTCCCCCGACCACATGTTAAATATTTTCGGCACATTAGCAAAATGTTGCTTACCCGAATTTACATATAAATGTTTAATTTTACTTTTGATTTAGGTTTAAGCTCTTCTATAATATAATAAATGCCCATCACAATCACACCCCACTCCTCTGTTACTATTTTAGCACATTTCAAAATGGCCGAAATCCAAATGCTTAAAGATAGAATATGTAATAGATAGAGTCTGGTCTCGGCGAGTTGGTTTATTTAAACACCGAGATGGATATAGCCCATCGAGGTGTTTAAATACCCAACGAGCTGAGACATACTCTATCTTTTTTGTAGCATGGTGTACTTAGTAGAGCGACGTCCGTACTCTAAATTGCTCTATCTGGTAGTTGTAGTATGTTATAGCCACTCCCATAAGTTAACCCTAAATTAAACGATTTAATGCTTTGCATTCATCAACGGAATGTCACCATGCTACAATTCCGTGTAAATGTTCTTCAGGTTAAGCCATAATTAAGAATGTGTAGCATGGTCGGTGACATTTCCTTTGATGAATGCATCATCATCACCCCTATATTATTTTAGGTGCTGCTTGAGTGATGGCAGAAAACAATGGTAGTCGCTCCAGCAAAACATGGAGTTTTTACAACATAATTTGAAGCAACTCTACAGTTCTGCAGATGAGAATGTTCCAGGCCCATTCTTCGAGATTCCCGAGTTGCGTTTCTTTTTCACTTTAGTATATTTACTTTTATTGACAAATATCGGTCTGGGTGGAATAAAATTAAGCGCCAACTGGCCAACTCTATTCGCCCGCTTTTCACGCACATAAAAGTCAACGTTTGCTTGACGTTATGTTGTAGGGATGGAGTTGGGATAAGGGTCTCATAACAGGATAACAGCAAATTGAATTTGATGATTCTAGATAATAGATAACAATGAATTAACAATACATAAAATAGTTCACAGTAAACAAAATCAAAAGCAATCCTAAATTTTACATTTTACGATAGTGGGTGGAGGGGGAGAGATGGGGACAAGATAAATAAATAACAGACAACATTAAATTAACCAAAATATAACAATCAATATTATTTTAAAATATCAAAAGTATAAATTTCGCCAATTACAGCATAACACAAACGTTTAGTTACCCAGTCTTGTTACCATCACGTGCTGCTTCTCGTAAGTCAAAAGACATTTTAAATTTTTAAACTTTTAATTAACATGCAAATATGTCTATTGTATATACAATCTCTCAAAATCTAGCCAAAATCTCACCAACGTCAGTGGCAAGTCCAACCATCGATTTTCATCCAGGCCTTTATGTTGTTTCCCCTGGCTGAATCCGTGTAGCATAGAGTAGCGAAGAAAGCAAAAGCAGGCCGGGTGACCAAGCAAAGAGTAAAGCTTCTTTAAAAAGATTGACACCTTAAAACGAGGTCATACCGAAAAACAGGTATGATCGATGATTGGTCAACGTCAGTTTTTAAATCCTGATTAAATCGATGGTTGAACTTGCCACTAACGTTGGTGAGATTTTGGCTAGACTTTTAGAGATTGTATGTACAATAGACATATTTGCATGTTAAATTTTACGTTTATTGTTTGTCTTCTGTTGTGTTTTTGTATGCCCTTACTGGATATTGTCTTGTTACTCTGTCTTCTGTCAAGTCATTGAGTACTTTCTTGGCTCCTTTCTAGGCCTAGAAAACTCATGTAGCTGTATTCACAACATACGAGTCATGCAAACGAGTCATGCAAACAGTCGGCTAATCGCTAGTGGGTACTTTAATCGGAGTAACAACGCATAGTAAAGAAATCAGAAGCATGCCGGATGACCGGGGCTAATCATTCCGATGAAATTTTATTTAATTAAAACATGACGTTAGCTCGAATTGTTTTATAATTTTTTAGATTTTAAATCGACATATTTATATCACATAATCGACAAACAGTACATAGCTTGAAATAAATATCTCGTGTTTATCAAATAAATATCTCGTGTAATACATACACTACTCATTACGTCAAGTACCTTTATATTGATATATTTGTATTTGTTTGGTTTCAACGCGATATAAAGAAAAGAAAAAAATGTTAAGTTCACTAAAATCGATTTATTGTAAAATAAAGAACCTTTTCAACGTATTTGTTTTGCATTTATTGAATTGTGTCGTGTTTTGTCGACATACATATATCGATTTATAGATATATATCATCACAACTGGAGTTGTTTTAAATATACAAATTCAATATAACCCAAAAAGACGAGGCTCGAATACGCTTCCGTAGTACGGCTATTGAAAGAATGTCACGTTGTCGTGGGTGACCTTACGACAATGCGACATAATGTCATGTTGTCATGGGCGAAAATGCGACACCCGACAATGCGACAACTCAACATTGCGTAACGACATCGCGACATTGCGATACGCGACAATTATGTCGCGATGTTGTATCGCAATGTCGCGTTGTCGTATCTCAATGTCGAGTTGGCGTATCGCAATCTCGCGATGTCGAATTGTCGGCTGTCGCATTGTTGCCCATGAAAATGCTACATTGTATCTGGCCCCAACCGGACACCGTTTGAAACTGCACATGGCTGCAGCATTTTAACCTACTTCGCCCAGCTAGGTTCTGTTCTGTTTCTTGTTGTTGTTGTTGTTTATGAATCAAAATTATGGTCACTTTTACCCGTGTATTTACTTATAGTCAATTTCAATTCTTCTTTCCACCAATAAATTTGTATTTTATTGTTTTAGTAAATACTACAGTAAAGTTTCTTTTCAATGTGTGGGACAGACATAGGGAAGTTGAATCAACGGGTAGTGCCTCTTGTTAAGTTATTTCTCCCTGCATCAGAAGACGTTTCTAAGTTATACCACTGAACTTGGACAAGTTCAAAAACCAGTTGCATTTGGAATGGATTGACCCTCTAAGATTTTGATAGGTCTCCCAAGATCGCCAAGTTGGCTAAAATTATGTAAAATTTATGGAAATTTGAAATGTCCAGCAGTCGTGCAAATATTCATACAGTCTTCCCTATCAAACCTTGCGTTCTCAGCATTCTCAGTGCTTTTAGTACTTTGATTTATCATAAGGCCAGTAATTATGCAGGGGAAATAATCCTGCAAGTGATGTGGCAAATAACGCCGCCAGATGTCGCACCGTTTCACTTTGCATGTAGGTTTACCACCACTAATTACATGTAAACCTCCGAGGTGTATCGAATGTAGTTCCTATAATAAAAAGTAATCCCTCCTTTTTTGATGGAAATGGGCATTATAAGTAGGGGGAAACTGCCCATTTCTATTCGATTTTGTGGTTATATGTATAAGAAGCGTATTAATAGGTTTTACTGGATCACTAATGAACATTTTCGAAATTTCGACTCTATGCTTACACTTTGTGAGCAATGAAAACAGTCGATCAATAAAAACAGCTGTCCCCTTGACCTGTTTAGTAAACAAACAAGAACTTTCTTATATGTCTTGTAACCCCACGTTTTCTGGTGATTTTTCAAGTGGAAAAAATAGTTTTCTATATGAACATTACACTGCTGCATTATCCATACTTGAGTTGAATTTGCAGCAAATCATTAATATGTGACACTTTAACATTGGTGTCTATGGGGAAAATAATTAGTGCTTTCATACCTGTAATGCAATCTGCTTCTGTCGAACGGATTGCGTTTGCAATATTATTTTTTCAGCTGCCACTGAGCAACAGTTTAGATCCATCCCAGGTATTGGAGAAGCAAAAGCGAAAAGCTTAATGCAATTACAAGAGAAATGTATTAATGGGGAAGTAGAGTAAATAACGGTTGATACATTATCGAGTATGGCGCTAGACAACACGGCGTGGCAGACTCTGCTAGACCAAGATACCTTCAATTTAAATATCATAGGGTTGTACGAAAAAACAATTGAGCAGAAAGAACAACTCATGAAAGAATTATTAGCACAAAGAGAGAAAGCGGTGTTAGAGGAGAATGTAAGGAAAGTGATAGAACATAGAGAAAGAGAGAGGGAATTGAAAAGAACAATAGAGGATGGTATGAGAAGGCAAAAGGAGAAAAATGTGTTAGACGAGAATACAAGGAGGTTGATAGAACAGAGAGAAAGAGAGATAGAATTAAAAGAACAATATAGGATGGTATGAGAAGGCATGCTGCAGGGAGAGAGAAATAATTACTGGACGAGAATGCAAAGGAGAGAGCAATAGAGTTGATAGAACTGAAAGAGAAAGAACGTAGAAGGACAATAGACTATGAACAATGTATTCGGGAATTACAAGAGGAGAGAGACAATGAAAGGAGACGATGGAAGAAGGGAGAAGATGATAGACGTAGAATTATACAGGAGTTGAAGGATGATAGACAAAGGCAAATGGAGACAACGACAAGATCATATAGTGATGGTATTGTGCGATAGTGAGACAAAATCGAGAAATGATGTTGTCATTGATGGTTAGTGTTACTGGGGTCTCCATAGGTGGGGAATCATCAATCAGCGGGATTAATATGGTGAAAAATGCACCAATTAGTAGGGAGTGAGAAGGTAGTGAGAAGATGGAGATGGCAGAGAGTTTAAATATCGCTAGTAAGGAAAAAGGGAATAGGGAGATAGCGGAGATGGAAGAGAGACAAAGTTCTCCAGATACATTTTCGGTTATTCGCCATTGAGAGGTACTCGGGATGCAAACTCTTTAGGTGCCCAAAGAAATAATGGGCCGCCTTACGTATTTACGGAAAGGGGAGTATCGGCGGGGTCCAGTAATATACCATATAATTATAGAGACCAAGTTGGAGTGGCACAGGCATATATGGCAATATCTTATTCCCCTACCGCAAGAGATTACTATAGGACCGAGTCTTCGCAGAGACAGTTGTATGACCAATCAAGATCGCAGTACGGTCTTATTCGCCGAAGAATGGTAGGAATGATAGTTCAAAATTTAGAAAAAAATACAACCTCAAAAAAATCAATCTGGTAAATATTTGTTAATTGTGTTTTAAATTGCAGATATAGGATCAATGAAGAATTTAAGCATAAATACATGTTGTACATTTTGTTTATCTCTATACCACGAACAAAAACATTACAATGGGACCCTATTGAAAATGAATTGTGGTGTGAGACGTGTAGCGTTTGATGTATGTCTTAAATCATGTCTTGTCGTATCCTTAATGGTTTGTTCTTTTGTTGCTCCGCTTTTCGCCAAGTCATTGAGTACTCTGTTTGTGACTTTTTAGGTTTTTGATTTTTATATTCATATATTCATGATCATTTATGCTCATTTATGTGTTATGCTTATATTGTCTATTAATGCTGCCTTACTTGCTAGAGAATATAACCTGGTGAGGATATTTTTATTTATACTGTACCGCTTTATTGGGTTGGCAATAGAGTAGGCATGAGGTTTGGTGCCCTCTAGAACCTGTTTTAAATCCTCGGCGGCTTTTGGGTCACTGACCCTTCGAAGGCGGTAGCTTTATTGATAACCCGTTTGTGTTTTTGATGTCGCATGTTTTGCTTACTAACATCGTATTTCTTGTTTACGTTAAACATATTTTATTTCCATTATTATACAACATGCATATAAAAAGAGTACAAAGTTAATTGGATTGCAACGAAAGAAAGCAATCTTATAAAGTTCCTCTCCTTGGTATTTAACAAATGCAATTGATGTTGGCGGTTGATACAGTTTAACATCGAAATGGGTTTTTTATACATATTTTATTTCGCGTAAAACGAAAGAAAAAATAACTCCATACAAACAGATCTTAGAGAAAACCAGAAAGAATGGGGTAAAAACTACAACATGGAACTCTTGGGTGACGAAGTGGAGAAGGGTGGAGAATGTGTCATAGTGGACAACAAGCTGACACTCAGCTAAAATTTGAGCTCCTCAATAACGGAAGTAGTATACTATAAATTGATAATAAAATTAAAAACATTTACGTGATAAAAATATATGCACAACTTCAAATATAGCCACATTTGTTTGGTAAGAGACCAGTGGATCTCCAAAAAGAAATGTTTTGAGTGAAACTGTGCATAAGGGCGCAAGTGCATGCATAAATACGCGTCTACTTATTTGGTATATTGGACAATTGAAGATAAAATTATAAGTATTTTCAATTCTGCCACAGCGACATAGTGAGGAATCAACAATGTTCTTTAAGAACATATCGTGATTGAGGGAACTACAATTGTGACGTAAACGGGTATGGAGTAATTGTGCTTTTCTAACGCCGTAGTAATAACTAGTGTCACGTTTCAGATGTTTTTTGCCGATGAATTCAGTGATTCATATATCGTACTTCTAGTGAGAGCTTGTTCCATTCACGAACTACAGTAGGAACGAAGGAGTTGAGGTAAAGGTTAGTTCTTGAGGTATGAGTTTGCAAGTCCGTTGCATTTCTTAAATTGTATCGAGATTTCTCGCTAACTAGTGGTGGGACTCAATTGGAGAGGTAAGGTAGGGTAACATGGTTGATCATTTTGTGAAAGAGCATCAGCTAATGTTTAGATCGACGAGATTCAAGAATTTCCCAGCATGATTCTTGATTAAGTTTATAGATTTATACATTTCGGAAATTGGGACGGATTAAACAAAAAATCTATAGAACATTCATCTACAATCAAAGTTACGGAACAAAGTGCAGAATATTTCGGATACTTTAGGCTATATTACATGAAAATGCGTGAAGTAATAAGGAAAATATAAAGAAAATTTTACTTCGAAACGGGTTGTTTTACCGTCGGTGACGTCATTTTGAAATCACGTGATCCCCCACCTTGTTCGTGTATATGGAAAAAAATGGGCGAACACGAAAGAAAAAAGCTTACAAAAAAGAATTGCATGAATTGATATATTTGTAAATAAACTGAAGATATTTTTAAAAAAATTTGAATTGCAACTCAAACTCATAAATTGCATACGTGAATACCAGTGTAGTATTTCTTTTATTAAACTATTGCAAACAAATATATGCCAATTAACATAACCGAGAGAAGTGATATTTCGATTTTAAACGTAGTTTTAAAGAAAAGTCAGCTTGGAAAATAATATACATGTACGTCTCAAAGTTATTGTAAGAGACAATCATGACATTAAGATCTTTAACAGAATACTCATTACGTGGACCAAGTATTAACTTTCATACCCCATCCATGGCCAAACCCTACATCAAGAAGCGAAAACGGGGTTGGTTGGGGTATATAAATAAAATCTTAATTTCGGTTTAAAAAGTTTGCATATTTTAAAATTAAAACTTTTAATAGGTAATTTTAAGCAGGTTATCACATTTTTTTCAGTAAAAATGTATTTAAACTTGTTTTATTGTCTAAATAACCGTTATAAAATTCTGCTAATATAAGCTTTCCCATCGCTTAATGGAATTAAGGCGGGACCATGTAATGTACGTTAATGTTGACACATGTTAACATTTTGAATCTGTTATAAATGCTACAACTATCTCCCCTGCATTCACATCATGTTACAATACAGGGAAGTCTGTGCTTTCTGCAAGCGTAGCGTAAAGTAAGTTTCGCAAGATACTTTGTTAACATTCCGAAATTATAAAGGAACAGATGGGTCGCCTGTTATAACGGGCCTTATAACAAAGTCCAAGGTGTACCATTCCTATTTTAAATGTATGTAAGACTTTCCGAGGTCCTTGTTTGCACGTGGTGGTATGCACGCAAATGTTGTACTGCTGCTGCTGCTGCACATTAATGGGAAATACTGCTCATCGAGAGCTGATCAGTTGAATCCGCAACGCTATAGGATGGGCATAAAACAAGCCGTTGTAATGAGACATTGGATTATAGTAACGGATATCCAGTTGATAATTATTCCAGAGTCTCATTAAACGGCTTGTTGTATGTCCATCCTACTGCGTTGTGGATTGGATTGGAGAATCTCACCATCAGTTTTTACTTTATAGACTTTATAGACTGTGTCCATTTTGACAACCTGCTGTCTAAAATATTATAACTATGGTCTTTCGAAACATGTCTTTCAGGTTGCTCTGTCTTACCGGATTAGCGGTATCAAGATTATACTTTTCTTTCAGTAGTCATATACTCAAACTACTTTGTAAATAAGTTGTTTTCGTTTAAGAACGATTTCCTACTCCCAAGAACTGAAGCAAAGACTTCTGTGCTAGTCTTTCAAATCTCTTTGCAGCATTGTCTTTGTGTCTACCCTGTGTTAACTTGCATCACGTGTAATACCCGTTAGCTGCTGTATATTTAAGGACTATTGATCTCCCATCTTTATATAAAAACAACCTCCAAAATGGAGGGGGTATGAAGATTTCAATATTATTTACTTGAACATAGTATCAGAAAGAATACTTATATGGCTGAAAGTGTGCCCTTTATATCCGAAATGTAGGACGCAATTTGATTCAAAGTTATTTTTGTTGTTATTTTAATGTCAAATGAATTGTTCCATTTATCCAATGAGAGCAGACGAGACATCATTTCTAAATAAAATAAGCCATGTTATCACGTCATCCAAATTTCAAAGTGCACCATTGTAAAAAGGCAAAGATATTTTTTCAATGACGTGGTTTCGAAATAATCTCAATGTTATAGTATGATGACATTGACGGACTTCCTCTATAAAAGTTTTATAACCGGCAACTATATTTGTCGATGTGTTAAACAAAATGATATATAGGGTCCTATAGAAACCACAGCGTCCGAGCGCAATGGCATCGTAGGTCCGCATTGTACTGCAAACAAGGACTTGAAACTACAATGAAAGAGACAAAAAACAACAGAAAGGGTGGTGAAGACAGGGTTACCGACTTGGAACGGTCAGTAGGCAATAAGGCCTACTGGTTAGCTTGAATCGATTTTATATGCGCACAATCCTCGCTATTATCCTGTCTTCAGAGCCCAAATAGACAAGACAGTGAAAACAAAACAACATCCCATCAAAAGGAAATCTCTAACAATAAAGCCCACACCAAGAGAAACTAACGAAAAATATACATACAAAATAATAAATATCTCAGGATGTATCCAGAATCGTACTGAACAACCATAGTAGTTGCAGCTAAAGAGAAAACCAATCTAGGGTACGACCAGAAAACCCGAGGGACGAAAGCTCATGCACCCACCTCCCTTACTTGGGGTTTCAGTAGGTACAACCATAGAGTCCCAAGAGGTAGTCCAGTCATTGCACAAGTGAAAAGTGAAGCGTAATGACTGACTGTAGAAGGGTCAATCACTATACATGCAGTGCGCTGTAATACCAAAGGGTTATATTCTTTTCTGACGAACTTCCTGATTAAATTTGTAAAGCGGTCAGGAAACCCGTCAGACCCCTTTAACTTTCGAAGTTTATAGACCACATCTCCATAAAATGAGGGTTGTGATATGCCTAGTCGCAGAAGTGTTTTAAGGTTGGTGTTGTACTTTTCCAGCAGGCCCTCGTTACGGCGGTAGAATTTAGAGAAAGATCTACGTAGTTTCTGATAACGAAAACCCTGCTGAAGAAGTTTACTTGTAATAACTTGATTACGATCATTGAAGTCGATAACATCCTTACACGCTCTAGCAAATCGAATGAGCTGGGAGATATACACCCCATATGAGGTAGCACGAGGTACATCTCCATCCAGGTGTGGCTAGTAAACGATGTTAAAATTGAAATCATCTCTATTATCATAGATTTTAAATAATACAATCATTTGAAATCGAGAGATGAAGATCGAGAAATGCTGCTACTGTATCCGAACTGTTGGCTTTATTCAACGTGAGCTCTGGTGGATACATGTTAGTAACCATATGAGCTAAGAACGGATTATCAATATTGAGTATGTCATCAAGATACCGAGAAGTATTATTAAAGGCATCAATAATTTCACCCTGGCTAGCAGGTGACAAACTCAACATAAAATCTCTTTCATAACAGTAAAAAAATAAATCTGCAACAAGTGGCGCACAGTTAGTACCCATAGGAATACCAACAACCTGGCGGTAAATAGTTTTACCGTATCTTATAAAGATGTTATCCAGAAGAAAAGATAAGACTCTACAAACATCAGTACAAGTCCACATATTATACTTATCAATGGGGCGTTAGTAAAGAAAGCCCTGACATTATTACAAGCTAGAAAAGTAGTACGTTCTCTAACAAATGTCTTCTGAATAAGCTGAAGCAATTTTTCTTTGATAAGATTTAGTGGTAGTGTAGTATACAGTGTAGAAAAGTCATAGGTGCTTAGAGAAAACTGAGTGAATATTTTGCATAGAAACATTGCCAAACAAAACCAATTGATCATTAGCACGTCTATATTCAGAACAAAAATGGTCAAAACCAAATAACAAATCTAATAAACTGTTCATCCGAACGTTTCACAATACAACAAGTTTAAGTTTACAATGTAAGTGCACGCTTTTCATGTGTATCATGTGTGTATTGAAGGCACATAGGATATAAACAATATTTGTAATTTTTTAACAGTGTGAAGGTGAATTTAACAATAGTTTGTACTGAAAAGAAAAAGAAACGCATAATGAATATTTCTGCTATATATTGTATGTTTAATCTGCTACTGCTAATCGAATGGTACAGGGCGACCTTTCGGAAAGAAAGTTTAAACAGCACCTTACACACCAAAGGTTAATCCTTTAAAGTTTCATTATCGACAGAATGCGCATTTTGCTCAAGAAGGTGAGCAAACATAGGCTTTAAACGTTGCAATCTCTTAACATTAACAATACTGAAATGGCTTGACTTTTTTTACAAGCGAAACTTCAACATTTATGAATTTCGTGTAACAAAGAATACTTTGATTTAAAGGTCTACTACATGACAGAGTTCTCCTTTCTGTAAGTAGTTGTAGCCACTATTTTGTACAAACTACCTTGAGATATATCTGGAATATTACGTGGAATTAGGTGTATATAATACTGTAGTAGAGGCAATTGTTTGATTATGCGTTTCCTTTTCCTTTCAGTATACATTACTTGGTCCCACCTTAATTCCATTAAGCGATGGGAAAGCTTATATTAGCAGGATATATGACGGATATTTAACACAATAAAACACGCTTTAAAACGTTTTTTTACTGAAAAAAATGTGATATCCTGTTTAAAATTACCTATTACATGGTTTACATTTACAATATGCAAACTTTTAAGTCAAAATTAAAGTTATATATCATACCCAGCCAACCCCGTTCTTCTTGGAGAAGGGGTTGGATGGGGTATGGAATTTAATACTCGGAGCAAGTAATGTAATTCAATGATGCAATCAAGGGATGATAATCACATACATGTGGGAGTTTGCACATGTTAAATAAATAACTAAAAGGTTGTTCCACAGAACACATTTTTAGGCTGTCGTGTGCTTTTTTAACGTTATGAGCTAGGTCAGGTTGCTGGTAAAGGTTTAATGGAAAGGGGCATAACTTTGCCGAAATGCCGAAATGAAAGACAACCTTATTAGACTTTCCTTGAGGTGAGATGAAGATGTTTATGAGTTTCATAAACATAGGTCATAAACATAAGTTAAATACTTTTTAAGTTATGACCAAGTTCAGGTTTGAGGTTAAAGCGTGACGGACAGACGGACGTAGACGACGAATGAAGACAGAATACAGACAAAGCGATCCCTACCTGTCTGCCATGCTACGAAGGCGACACAAAGACAAATAAAATAGAACTGTGAATTGTAACATTTCTGTGAATCATTTTTGTCTCGCCTTTTCGAAGAAAAAAAGAGACATAGGTGTTGCTTTTCCGGCGGCGGCGGCGGTGGCGGCGCGGCTGCGGCGGCAGCGGCGTCAACATTCAAGTTTTGCGTTTAGGTCATTTTCTCACAAACTGTATGCACTAGACCTTTCAAACTTTGCTTATAGTTGTATCATGGGTGGTACATCGCAACGTGACAAAGCAAATGTGGAAGTGACCTTGACCCTCCAAGCAAAGGGCAGATAACTTACACTAATTTTTAGGTTCAAGTTTTGCGTTTAGGTCATTTTCTCACAAACTGTATGCACTAGACCTTTCAAACTTTGCTTATAGTTGTATCATGGGTGGTACATCGCAACCTGACAAAGCAAATGTGGAAGTGACCTTGACCCTCCAAGCAAAGGGCAGATAACTTACTAATTTTTAGGTTCTACTTTTGCGTTTAGGTCACTTTTTCACAAACTGTATGCACTAGACCTTTCAAACTTTGCTTATAGTTGTATCTTGGGTGGTACATGGCAATGTGACAAAACAAATGTGGAAGTGACCTTGATCCTCCAAGCAAAGGGCAGATTACTTAATAATGTTTAGGTTCAACTTTTGCGTTTAGGTCACTTTTTCACAAACTGTATGCACTAGACCTTTAAAACTTTGCTTGTAGTTGTATCTTGAGTGGTAAATCGCAACGTGACAAAGCAAATGTGGAAGTGACCTTGACCCTCCAAGCAAGGGCAGATAACCTTATAATTTTTACCTTCAACTTTGGCATTTAGGTCACTTTTTCACAAACTGTATGCACTTAGACCTTTCAAACTTTGTTTATAGTTGTATATTGAGTGGTACATTGCAACGTGACAAAACAAATGTGGATGTGACCTTCACCATCCAAGCAAAGGGCATATAACTTTAATTGTTACATTTAACATCACTTTCTCATGAACTACAACTATGCACTTGATGTTTTAAACCTAATTTATAGCTTAATCTTTGGAAAAAAACATATTCTATTTCGACGTAGTTGTGTCTTCGTTAGTGCATCTTTTTTTTGGATGCCTGGATTTCATGTATGACCTTGACCTACTTTTTGGAGCTGATGATTTTAAGCTCTACTGGCCAAAGGCCTTCATTTTTCATCCGATCTTTACCAAACTTTACCAGATTGTTAATATCAATGAAAACTTGCACAAGTTCGAAAACCAGCCAGATCGGACAAATAACACGGAGTTATGGACCTTGATTTAGTTAAAAATGCTATACTCAGCCTCGTTAATATGATAGGGCTTTCATTTTTCATCTGATCTTTACCAGATGTTTTGCCTTTTTTTTATTATTGGTATTTTTTTGTTTTAATAAAAAAGAAAAAAATTATTTGTTTTAATTATTTCTTTTTTATTTCATTTTTTTTTTTTTTAAAGTTTTTTTTTTTAATTTTTAAAATTATTTTTTTAATTTTCTTATTTCATTATTATTTTTTTTTTTTTATTTTTTTTTTTTTTTTTTTGGTGTTAACGCCATGTTAGCATTGCTGTACCTTTTGCAGTTTTTTTTCCGGTTCATTGATTTTTGATGGAGTTACAGCCCCTTAACATTTTTTTTTTTAATTTCTTGATTAATTCTTTTTTTTATTTGCTTTATTTTCTTATTTCATTATTATTATTTTTTTTTTTTTTTTTTTGTTAACGCCGTGTTAGCAGGAAGCATTGATGTTGCATTTTTTTCCGGTTCATTGATTTTTGATGGAGTAACAGCCTATTGACATTTTTTTTTAATTTCTTGTCAGCGCTACTCCTCCTAAACGCCTTGTTGGATTTCGACGAAACTTGGCAGGAAGCATCGGTAAGATGTCTAGTTGTGCATATCGGGCTTTTGTTCCAGTTTGCTGATTTCTGTCAGAGTTATGGCACTTTGACATTATAACTTTAACATTTCTTGTCGGCGCTACTCCTCCTAAACGGCTTGTTGGATTTTTACAAAATTTGGCAGGAAGCCTCAGTATGATGTCTAGTTATGCAAAGCATGGTATATCAATGACATTTTGGACACGTTTGAAAACCAGCTATATCTAGTTAGTAACGACAGGTTATGGCCCTTGATTGTTGAAAAATTCTATATTGTATTTTTGTATTTTCCTTTGTTAAATCTATAGTTACTTCATTTTGTATCTGATCTTTACCATATTTGTTTAGAATGTTAATATAAACCCTCCCCCTCCCCACACCCATTTTTATTAAATTTCATTCATAGAAGAAAGTGGGACAAATTAAAAAATGCCCATGCCAGACTAGACACAGCAGACATATTGCCCATGATTACCAGGTGAGCGATCTAAGGCCATCCTATCCCTGTTGTTTTTGCAATGTTTTAAAAAATCTACCGATGGGAATTTTATGTCGACAACCCTTGATAGAAAAGCCGTTTTAGCCAGTAGAACATCCACAGGCCCTCTTGGGCCTCTTGTTTTTAAAATAATGGCATTTTGTTTTTAAACAAATGCACTTAAATGTCATCTCAGCAAACGGCAAACTCGATTGTTTTAAATTATTAAAATGTTTACAAACTTTCATTTAAGCGTCATTGAGCTTTTTATTTTTAAGTCCAGCCCCCGTTAGGCGAGACATCCACGGATTTCTTGTTTAATGTTAGCTCAATATTTTTAATTAAAATCTTAAAAGTGTACTTTATTATCTCCGATTATAGCGACACACTTTTATTACAGAGAGGTCAATTTGCGTAAAAAGGATAAATATATTCTAATTTGTTTGTTTATCTTTACCTTCTTTCGATAGAATGTGTGTTTAATGATTAAAATGGTTAAATGGTTGCTTCCATGTGTTTTTATACGTTTTTAAGGGTTGAACTATTGAAATGTTGTATGTTTACATGACTTACGTAACCATTTTGAATGCAATCAAATACACACACAAACAATTAGTGGATCTAATCCAAGCCATACATCCATTTTTATACCAATTTAGAACTTTTTTTTAAAAATTACCTGCCTTTATAAAACAATAGTTTTATACACTTAAGCTACCAAAATTACATTATCAGTCGTAACAGGCCGGATCAACGGCTCATAAATATAGCAATTGTTCCTCATTGTTTGAGAGGTATACTATTATTGTTTACGAATGATCATTGCTGCCGTACATCACAGGGGCGTATGAAGGTTTTAGATACTGTGGAGGCAAGTGGAGCACAACTGAACATATTCAGTTACTGATACGGTTCGCCCCACCCCCACCACCCACTATCACCTCCCCCCCCCCCTCCCCCCACCCCCACACCAACCCCCACACACACTTCTTTTACACATATTTTAATCAACACAATAGCTACTTTTCTTTGTCATGTGATTAGTATATTTAGCCCTGCCGGACACAAACACTAGTATTGGGTCAAAACATACATTGCCTGGTCCATGCAAGCAAATACATAGAATTTAAACTATGTTTCTCGGTCATAGTCGACAGTGGACAGGTTGACTGTTTTCTTTGTTACATCATATAAATATCCTATACACATAAGCTACATCGCACATCTGAAGACAACATGACATGCAATCAAATCATAACAATTCAATCATTCATGCAAAAATGGGTTAGTTATGTCGTTCAAATATATACCTCGCAGGAATATAAACCCTTAACACTCTTCTTATATTCGGCCTGTAAGAACAGTGAAACATGTGTATATGGAAATAATGAAATAAATAGTCAATCAAACAGTCATAACAGTTTTGTTCATCTGCATCTATATATCCGATTATATATAGCAAATATTTAGGCATCAAATACAATTTAAAAGTTATATACTTATTATCGCAATTATCAATGTTTTTATCGCAATTATAAATGTAAAATAATGTGCTATATATACACTTCTCAAAACTGCTAACTACACCGCTCACGTTTTGGGTTATATATATCGATGGGTTGAATGTTTTTCAATAAAATAAAAAGGAAATACCAATTCAATCATTTTTACATCATTTCATTTTATTTTTTTCATGGGCAATGCTAGAACTAAACCACAATAAGCAATTACAAACGACCCATGTAAACACTAAAGTCACACTTTTCCCATATCTACATGTAGATATGGGAAAAGTGTGACTTTAGTGTTTACCACAATAAGCAATTACAAACGACCCATGTAAACACTAAAGTCACACTTTTCCCATATCTACATGTAGATATGGGAAAAGTGTGACTTTAGTGTTTACATGGGTCGTTTGTAATTGCTTATTGTGGTTTAGTTCTAGCATTGCCCATGAAAAAAATAAAATGAAATGATGTAAAAATGATTGAATTGGTATTTCCTTTTTATTTTATTGAAAAACATTCAACCCATCGATATATATAACCCAAAACGTGAGCGGTGTAGTTAGCAGTTTTGAGAAGTGTAGATGTATTCACGCGTTTTCATTGGCGGAGGAAAAGATAAGTGAATGTATATAAACACAAAAAAGCGACAACAAATCTACCAACATTATACAATTGTATCTGTATCTTCGGGTGACTCTCTTGGCCCGTGCGAAATTTAAATTGGGAAAATATATGTTCAGAGAAAGTCCCTCCAGTTCATAGTAATATACACGACGTATACGAGTATATACTTTAAGCGCATGTTAAAATTTATTATTATTTAAATTATATTTTGATCAAATAGAAAATAGTGATAAGTAGTGATAAACACACACACACACACACACAGACACGCACGCACGCACGCACGCACACACAAACACTAACACACACAAAGATACATACATACACAACTCTAAATTTCATTTTGGCAGAGTATGCATATTTGCATAAAACCTTAACCTGAACCTGAAACCTTACCTAGCTCATAGCTTGGCAAAATATTGACATATTGTCATGAAACATTATCGCTCTTCCTTATCAATTATCCAATTCAGATGTATGCCCCGTTTCATAAAATGTAACACTTTAAAAAATCTGTTACATAATTCATAAAAGATTGCACCCTCTGTCTTGAAACTTTATAGTTAGATTGCACTGGCTGAAATAAGCACACGCGGCAGGCCACACAAGTGTTCCTTGCAACACCCTTCTAGTTATTTAAAGAGGCCCAATTGTTGGTGGTCGGTTTATCAGTTCGGTCGTTTAACATCAATTTGTAAACATAATGTATATATACATTATTAATAACTTTTAACCAATATTTGATAATAATATAAAGTCTTCGTGTAGCTTAATTTATTCTGCATAGTTCCCCATAAATAAAATCATAAATAAATAAATAAAATCGTTTTGAGCTGAAGTTTTCACACTCAATAATTATTTACAAAACTGCATACGCACTCATTCAATTTGTTTAACCCGGCGGAAACACCGTACTTCACTGCCATAGTTAAATATACATGTTACCAACTTATCGAATAATTCTAAATCATGTCACTACCGCTCATGAACAGTCTCCATCAAACCGAGACTGCAATATTTCGTATGTGTCGTGCTCGGCCGTTTCCAAAGGTCCATTATCATACTTTTTTTATAGCACAGTGGCGTTGCTTGTGCAGTGTGGCGGCAGTAAAACGTCTCCCCGCGCTTGCAATCAGTACTGTTATTCATTCGATCTTTGGAGATCACTGAGCCCGATACTTATATTTAGTTATCGGTGGTACATTTTCAATTTCTTTTGTTTTCTTACTTAATTTTTGATTCGGTGGTTCCACTACTCCGGCCTATAAAAGGCTCTGGGTATTATTTAACCACTTATAGGATATGTTGTCTGCTTTTTAATTTAGTCTTTTGGCTGTTACTTGTGATACGCAGGCTTCATAACCGCTGCTCCCAACTAAATTCCATTATTTTTATTTCGCTCTTCGGGGCATTTAATTTTATTAGATACTGGGACCATACGCCGTACGACATGGGGAAGCATATAACTCCATGTCCACCGCCGTATGCATGCCATCTTTGGGATGGTTAAAATTGTGTACTGTTGATTTTATTAATATTGAGTTCTGCTCAACCCGGGGCTAGAGGGCGTGAGCGGTAGCCAGCACATTTCACTACCGCTCATGAACAGTCTCAATCAAACCGAGACTGCAATATTTTGTATGTGTCGTGCTCAGCCGTTTCCAAAGGTCCATTATCATACCTTTTTTGGTGTAGGATCTAGATGTCCTATTGGTTAAATGGCGGAGGGACTATAAACATTAAAACTACACACACACACACATACACACTCATAAACTCAAATTGTGTATCTGCTCTGGTTCTTATTATGCTTTCCTCAACATCACCAAGTTGAGATTCATGTCTTATGGTTGAGGAGTACATTATTTAATTAAACTATTGTGATCATATTACGTTGATAACTATTTATCCAATCTCATTAAAATCAGACCCTTTATCACGCTACGATACTCTATGCTACTAAGGATCTGACAACACTGCATAGGAGGTCACGTCAGATTGACATTACGATTAGCCAATCAGATTTCAGCCTACAAAATTGCACAGTATATAATTGCGTTGACAAACATAACTCACCAACCATTATTAAATATTTACTGGAAAAAAAAGATTGTTTGAAAAAGATTGCTTGACGGAATTTAATAGAGGTACAAAAAAAATTACCGACTCGTGGAATTGAACCCACACTAAAATTACACTGAGTTCGCTATCAACTGAGCTTAGCGGGCCAGACGTACTATGATTCATTATTTAGAATATCTTATGTTGTAATAATTTCGATGGAATATATATTTTCAAAACACACATGACAGGGCTAATGATTTTCTTCGTATCTTGATGTAAATATAAATATGAAAATCGAACAGGAAAAGCAGCATTCAAGGACGACAGTCAACCACAAATACACAGAGAAACAAAGAACAATTTAAGGATGAATAAAAGGTCAAATAAGACATCACAAACACAAACGGGTTGACAATAGGGCCTCACACTTAACCTACTGTCAACCCAATAAAATGGAACAGTGTAAATAAAACAATCCCCGCCATGAACTATTCTCTAACCAAAAAAGCAGCATTAATATGCAATATAAGTAAAACACAAAGATGCTCGTTTATATATAAATACAAAAAAAAACAATAGCCTAGAAAGCCACAAAGAAGGTACTCAGTGACTTGGCAGAAGCCAGAGCAACAAGAGAATAAACCAATGAGAGCACGAAAAGGCAAGACTGCAGACAAACATCAAAAGTCACCGTCATTTTGGGCTTTATGCAGACGTCATCATAAGGTCCACAGCCTCTCCTTTCATCGCACCAAGAGGAAAAAGCATAGTGGCGAACTGTAAATGGATCCACCACCAAGGATTGAGTGCGTTGCAAAATGATAAAACCCTTTTTTGATAAACCTTTTAACAAGATAGTATGAAAGTGATCATGGCCAAGGATCTTATGAAGTTTGTAAATCACGTCACCATAGAAGTCAGGGTCAGGTTGTGATAGTCCTTGTCGCAGAAGAGTTATTAAATTACTTTTATATTTGGAAGGAATATAAGGGTTACGATGATAACATTTTGCAAAGGTTGTACGAAGTTTATGGTAACGGTAATCCTGATGGATTAGCTTTTTAGTTATACAAAGATTACGAATATTAAAGTCCTCAACTCGAGTACAAGCTCTAGTAAAACGAATAAGTTATAGACCCCATATGAAGTTGCTCGGGGAACATCCCCTAATTAACAATATCGAAATTAAAATCATCTCTCTTGTCATATATTTTGCTAATTATTTCACCATTTTCAATGGAGAGATATAATAAAGAAAATAAGCGTTAGGATCAGAAATATTAGCTTTGTTTAATTGAAGTTCTTTAGGGTATATATTATTAACCATAGTAGAAAAGAAAGGGTTCTCAATGTGTAATATGTCATCCAGATACCGAGAGGTGTCATTAAAGGCCTCAATAGCGTCTTCCTGGGTATCTGGTGAAAGACAACATGAAATCTATTTTTTAGCAATTTAAAAACAAATCTGCGACAAGTGGTGCACAGTTCGTACCCAAGAGGATACCAACACTTTATCTGTAAGCGGTCGTTTCATACCAGATGAAAATATTATCTAATAGGAAGGTGAGTGCTTCACAAACTTCTTGGCAAGTCCACATAATGTAATTGTCTAAAATGCCGTTCGTAAAAAACGCTTTAATATTATCACAGACCAAAATTTTAGTATTTTCCCTAGCGAATGTTTTATGAATAAGAGCAATATGCTTGTATTTGATAAGGTGATGTGGTAAGGTTGTATATAGTGTAGAGAAGTCATAAGTGCTGACAGATGAAACATGGCGTTTATAGCAAATTTTATCAAGAACGTCTCCTGAATTTTTTATAGACCAAAACAAATTAATCCCAGAGTTTTCACCAGTTTTATCACATTATTGTATAACGTGACCTTTTACGGCAGTAAGACAAGAAGCTAAACGTTTGGAGATGTTTGTGGTGGTGCAGGCACTAGAATTCTAAATAAAGCGGGCCTTATACGTTTTTTATGTAATTTAAACATGCCATTTAATGCATTTATTTGAATGTAACGTGCAGTCCACAGCAATAACACACGAAGACTATCTTTATTCGGCTAAAGATATATGTGTTTTATATGGTTTTGCGTTTGTTCCGTTCACTCGAACGTCATATGAAGTGCGTATGAAACTCGCGATTTCATTGGTTGAATTTAGTTGATTTGCTCATGAATATTGATATTGATACGTGGGTCCGATCCCTCAGGGGCCTAGGAATATTTATGTGAGGAAACTATCCAGCTGGCTTGCGGAACGTCGGTGGTTCTACCCAGTGCCCTCCCGTGCACGAAAATTGCCCGGAGGGGTACCTGGGGTCTTCCTCCATCGATGGAAGCTGGAAAGTCGCCATATGATCTTAGCTGTTGGTGCGACAGTAATATCCAGTTCAATTCAGTTCAAATCATCCGATGTTCATGAAACTTTTCAGGAAGTATCAGTGTGATTACTAGTAGCGCATATTGTCAGGACGTTCCGGTTGAATGATTTTTGGCGAAGTTACGAGACTTTGAAGTTATTTTAATCTAAATATTGTCCGTTCAATACCTCCTACATTTTCCAACTGATTTTTATGACACTTTATCGGAAGTATCAGTATGATGTCTAGTAGAGCATATTGTCAGGACGTTCCGGGTGAGTAATTTTTGGCTGATGTATTGGACCTTGAAATGTTCCGAATCTAAAGATTTTCCGATCAACTCCTCCTATATTTATCACCGGGATAATGTCTAGTAGCGCATATTGAGAAGATATTCCGGTTAAATTATTTTTGGCAGAGTTACGGGACTTTGACTTTTTTCGAATCTAAAGCGTTTCATGTTTTCAATTCGATTTCCATGAAACTTTATAGGAAATATCCGTATGCTGTTTAGTAGCGCACCTTTTAAGGACCTTCCGGTTGAAAACAAAATTGCGAAGTTTTTCAAATACATAACTCAACTCCTCCTACATTTGTCATCCGCTTGCATTTTACATGTGTACCTTTATTCGACGAGCATCCATCGGTTTTATCGATTTATTGTTTACCTTATGTAACATAGGCCTGTAAAAGGCATCTTCAAAATTGAAAATTTGGCTGCTTTCTCTTCGAAGCCATAACACCCACACATTACATTACCTTTGGTAAGAGGAGGAACCCTATTGATTTTGGGTCAGTTGGTCAAAGGTCTAGGTCGCCATCACCTTATATGGAAATCGGCATTACACGCGGTAACTTCAAAACCACCCACACTCATGAAATTTCAGGTGCATTGACCTTGGTGAGAGGAAGAATCATATTGCTTTTTGGTTTAGTAGGTATTCAAGGTCACATTTTCCTGACAATGACCGAATTCTAAAAGACATTTTTTTCCACTGTAAATTGTACGTATTAGGCCTGGTCCGTATGACCTGATCATGACACCATCTCTTCCGGCTGTTATTCACGAACTATTTGACCTACAATCTTGAAACTGTACACAAATAATACTCTTGGTTAAACAACAATATATTTGACTGTTAGTAGGACAAAGGTCAAGGTCATATTGACGTGACAACTGTAAAATGCTTTTAACACAAACACCTTAGCAAACGGGCGTATAATGCTCCTTTAGGCGGTACACTTGTGACATATAATAAATACTGATCAGTGAGATCCTGAGATCCTTTAGAAGCAACAAACACAACCAAGAGTATAAAGTAGCGGACTCATTGAGTCTGTTCGTCAGTAGTCAGTAGAATAACGCTTAAGCCGGTGCAAGGGGCGTGAGTGGTGTTGCTTCTCTTGAATATGTTAGGTAGAGATTATTAATCAATATTTGTTATATGATATATGTTGAACATATTTGCCTGTCACGCCGTCTCTTCCTGGCACAAGTGCGTGCAGGTTTGTTTTTTTGTTTGTTTTTTAAATGACAGCGTAACTCAAACACTAACATAAATTTAACTTTCAGTAAGATATAATGCCATTTGTTATTATAACTATGTACCTGAATAGACTGTTATTTATATAAATCATGATATCTACTATTGTATGTCATCTTACCATGCCACAATTGTATCATAAATGTAATTATTGATGCTATGCTCATGACTCTTGTTAGGGTTATTGCATAATAAATAATCTTCTTCTTCTCTCACGCCCACTAGCACCGGCTTAAGCGTTTTTCTACTTCAAAGCCACATATGTTGGACCCGTTGATCCCAAAGGACCAGTATAAATAACACTACTGATTCTTAGCACAAGTTGACGATAAGATGACAGAGATGAAATTCCAGATGTCTTCGCGTGTCTACATATGAAAGCTCCCTATCTGTATACATTTCCAACTGTCAAGATTCCACTCATCAACTATTGCGAAGCGCTACTGAAGTAAGGTGTAATTACGGGGACAGGAGTGGGTATATTACGCACCATTGAGGGAAGCATAGTGTCACGACACATGTCATGTTATTGCAATTTATCATGTCGATCTGTATAATTCTGCCGAGAAACAGGGTGCCTGAGATAAAATCTGATCTCGGCAGTTACTTTCCTATCCTGTCAGATGCACCTCTGTTGATGACTTCAGAACCTTTTCTGATGACGTCAGGGTATATTTGCTGTCTGGGTATTTTTGAACGGAAAAAATGGGTGGGGGGTGGGGAAGGTAAATTAAATGATTTTAAACGGTCAACATGATAAATAGAATATCATGTTAGTGCCTGTTCTCATCCAGTTTATCAGATGAGTATATATGAGTATTTATTTTATAATAAGCAATGAAATACTGTATTTTATCAATGAAATAAAAGTGTTATTCCACACTGTTGAATATAGAGTTTTATTTCCACAGTAGCTACCGGGTCTACTTTTTTATTGTACAACCAACATAAATTACAGTAACACGACTCACAAGATATTCCAACTGTTATACTGTTAAATCCACTGTTTATTTAAATACTTCTTCCTATGACATTAACGGTTTCAAAAAAAGTGACGTCATGTAACGTTTCGTTACGTCGTCGTGAACAGGGCGCGTAGCCAGGAGTAAAACGGTTTAGTTACTGAATATGCTTAAATAATTGTTTGTAAAATCATAAAATAAAAATAAAATTTGTTGTTTTTTCGTGAATAACATATTTTATTTCATCACGAAGTTAGAAAACTTTTATATTTTCACTCATGCATTCGTGAAAATATCAAGTTTTCTCACTTCTCGATGAAATAAAATATGTTATTCACTCCAAAACAACAAATATCCTCTATATATTTATCAGTACTGAGGAAAAAATGAAGCCCGAGGCTGTGCATGATATTCTGATATGCCGCAGCACGCCGCGTATTGTAAGACGGATATATTTTATTTCAGGACCTATTTCGAGCATATTGTATTTGGGGGCGTGGAGGGTGGATGGAGTACGGGGGAGAGAGAATTTATATTAGATAACTGTAAATCACTGTTATACATACAATTGCTTGAGATTGTTTTGTTTTCAATTTTGAATCTGATGATAAGGCCTCCCAATTAAATTGTGAATGAATTGAACTAACTACAATATGAAACGTAGATAGAAAGCCACAAAGCAAGTTCTCAATGACTTGGCAGAAGCCAGAGCAACAATGGCACAAACCATTCCGTACGACAAAACAAGATTTAAGACAAGCATCAGACGCTACCGCCCT
This sequence comes from Cyrtodaria siliqua, assembly GCA_037043455.1. Classification (NCBI taxonomy): domain Eukaryota; kingdom Metazoa; phylum Mollusca; class Bivalvia; order Adapedonta; family Hiatellidae; genus Cyrtodaria; species Cyrtodaria siliqua. Next base: position 234,036 of record JAWPHD010001761.1, read on the forward strand.
TTGAGGATTTAGGTAAACGTCATCATAGGATCCAAAATATGTCCAGTCATCGCACTAGTTGTGGTTTTGTTGTTTTGTTTTAAAAACAGTAAAGACTTATCAAACCATTGAATACATGTGTTAGAATACAAAAACCTTAACTTATGTTAATATCAGGCATGTATTTTGGTAGTTAAATCGATAAATCATAATTGTTTCTAGCAATGAAACCTAAGGTCTCCGATCTGAAACCCGAAATGATCTTGCTCAACGCAAACCAAGCACCCATTATCTCCTAAACATACCTCAAGTTAATTTAGTTTTTTTAAAATGTGGAGCTAAATACCATTGACCATATGTTTATCGCCTTCTGTTAATTCATTTAAGTACAAGTACTGTTAACTTTCCTCAGTGGAAATGTTGTTGTTTTAATTTGATTTTTTACATTGAATGCATCGATGATGTGTTGTGGTATTGTGTTGTTTAATTCTGATATATATGTTTTATTTTATTTATCAAAACGCCATTTTACCGAGTCATGGAAGACGGACAGCGCGCCATCGCACAACGTCACCTGCATTTTGTCTAAAAAAATTACAGTAACACAGTATTTTGTTATGTGTGTATAATTTGTGCATTGTATATACAGTTACAGTATAACAATTTATTACTATTGCAGATATCTATCCCACAACGACATCAGTTAGTGGTGCAAACGTATAAACAAATAGTTCATTAGTACTGTATGATGGTACAAACACGTCCATATATCCGTCACCATTCACGTCGGCTATAGAGACTTGACCGACGGTGCCAGAGCCAGCATCACAGAAAGTGGTTTTCTTGTAAGACCAATCCGTCGGATCTTGGCTGTTGGCCTCAAACATGTATGCTCGACCGTCATCATCACCGGAAACTATTATCGCAGGTTTCATACTAAAATAAACAAAACAAAAACTGCAAAATATGTACAAGCACAAATTACATATATGCATCCGAGACATCACACAAAATGGTTTGCAATAATGGGGTGACCGTCTTGATACGGTATCATCAATGTTCACGCGTATCGTAACCCTAATTGTTTGCTCTCTATTTGCTCTGGCTTTTTCTAAGTCATTGCGTAATTGCGTTGTGGTTTTCTGTGCTTTCTTATATTCATATATACATGATCATCTTTGTGTTATACTTATATTGCCTATTAATGCCACCACGTTTGTTAGAAGATATATCTTGGCGGGGATTTCCTTGTTTACACTATCTAGTTTTATTGGGATGACAAAAGGGTAAGACTGAGGTTTGGTGCACCCTGGCACCTGGTTTAAACGCCAGCGGACTTTTGCCACCGACAGTTCCACAGCGGTAGCTCTAATGTCAATTTCTTTTCTTCTTTTTTTTTCACAACAGTTACCAGAGAGTTTAAAACATTCTCACCAGATGAATTCAGTGCCAGTACTGAGTGTAAAGAATATGTTTATTATACCTCACATAAAACGCCTATGCTAAACCCCCATAGACAACAATGTGTAATTTCTTACTATCTGACGCGAGGGTGATAGCACCGGGTGATAGTAAATAGCACAATGATATTAAATATATGACGTGCGCAGCTTTGATACACTTTGGTGTACGTACTGTTTTGTTGACGTCATCGGCTCATTATTATGAAATTGCTATGTTAACTCATCAAAACTTCAAAAGTACTTTATTGATTTCAACTTTACCGATTTCGATAAACTACCACTCATTTTCTTAGTTACGTTATTTCCAATCCAACGATATAACTCATAGCAATCAATACGATAAAGTGAACTGAGTACTAATAAAATAAATATCACATTCATGAGAGGGTGAATATTGAATATTTATTATAACCCTCGGCTTCGCTTCGGGCGATAATTATACCCTCATGGTGAACATACTATCACCGTCTCATGAATGTGATATGTATATATCATCAGATTATTCTTATTCCAGTTTGACCTTACATGTGTAAAACTCTATTTCATGTCATCTACATCGGTAGCCGAGTGGATAACTTTGACTTTCTCAGCTACAGATCTCTTTCCCGCGTAGGGTCCGCTCCCTAACGGAGGCTTTCTGATGGGAAAATACCTTAGCTCATCTCTCAGAACTTCCTATTCCATTATAGCCAAATATGATGTGTTAACGGGACTTTTTAACACAATTTCTTTTCTTCTACAGGACCGACACGCCAGTGTCTTCCAGTTACTTACTTATTGGTGTTACTCGAAGGGATCACAGCAAACGCGCTTCCTGGTGCACCTTTCCCCACTCCTAATGATCTGGGTACAAACCCAACAGCTATGGTGTGCTTAATGTAATTACCTGTCCTGAAACGAAATCGTAAGTACACCAATTATGTGACGCAATAACGTCTTAATTAACATCAATAAAACAGTTATATATATGTTAATGTGTATCAAATGCGTGCCTCTTAAAGAACCTGGGCCTAAATTCATCAAAGTTTTGAGCACAAGAATCAGACTCGGACTCTCATTTTTTTGCAAACTCTATCAACACAGAAGTATGGGTAAAAATTGTGATTTTCAGACCTTTTCTATTAAATTACCTTTAAAATTACTTGTTTCTGTAAGTAAATATAGTAATATGACTTGTAAAATTGTTTTTATCTGGAATTAAACAATTTGAGATGTTGAGTCGAGTCCGATTCCTGTGCTCAAACGTTTGATGAATATTAGACTGGGTTAAAAAATAACCAGCACTGTGTACCATTTCTGAAAAGCTCTTTGCCCTTAATAAACATCAGTTGCCATTGATCTGCAGCATTTTACCAGACCATAACGCACTAACACAACAATAGAATGCTTTCCTAATGTGTACAATAAAAAACCCATAAATATTCCATATGTAGATGTTCATTGCCATCCAATGTTAACGCATTTCCTTCAAAATATGATCAGTTCAAATTTAAATGTCATATGGCTTCATATTTGTTGGATAAACTAATTTCAATTTTGTGTTTTTTAGCGCTTTTGTTACTGTTAATCGCACAATGCGCCGCCGATACCAAAATAAACCACACAAAAGAACATATTTCAAACAAAATCTCCATCTCCATCGCAATAATGTATTCAGATACAATAAAATGGCATGTACATGTTCTACTGGTTGACCAGTTTTAAATAGGTGACTATAACGCACAGTGACCCACCACAAGGCACCATTTACATAGAGTTACATACGGAAATGAAAATAATAACTTCTTCTGAATCTGCTTTCCTAATACAATTACAATTATCTGTAATGTTGCCATCTTTAAGATTTATAACCATTGCCATCCAAAATCACGTAAACAAAGACATAGGAGATTTCAAACGAAATTTGCTCCAGATTCGACTATTATGTTGTTATAAGATTACATGTGCATGTTTAACGTTCCTTGGATTTCAAAGAGTTAACAAATAAAATCTTGTTTTCGTCAGTGCCCAATATCGATTTTGATTGAATACTTTTACCTTGCTTTGAGCTAATCGGTCAGTATCAGATATTCAGACATATTGAGTATATTGGAAGACCCTGTGGAATTAATATAAATGTTGCTCCTCTTAGACAGACAATGTGTACATTTGTCTAATACTCTCCCATCCCTACCCCATTCGCCGCGCCCCCTCCACTACCCATCCCAACACCGGTGGTGTGTGAGGGGGGAGGGGGAGGGGGGAACATTGATAGCTGCAGGACGATATTAAACATTGAATAAGAGCTATTCTTTTAAATTTAAAGAAACGGAAACGTGACTAGAGTCAGCATAAAAACAGCATAATATGTTTTAAAGAAGCAGGCGAAATAATTGAAATGATGACTCAACTACTATTCTAACAGTAAAATAAAATCGTCAGAAAATCGATTAACGTCAACCGTCGGCTATGTCATACGTTGAAACTAAGTTGCCCAAAACGAAAATGAGACAAGATACGAATTCCACCTAAAGAAATAACACAATTAAACAGTCATAATTAAACAATTCATACAGCTCGAAATAATATGAAAGTATACAAGAAAAAGGTCAATGAATTGATATGGAAAACTATTACTTGGAACTCGTTGTTTTGGCGTCCTTCCAAGCAATATTTCACCATACAAATTCATTAACCTATAATTCAAAATAAATTACTTTGCCACAAATGTTTATTAAACGCCTTATATAAGTAGAGCATATACATGCCCATTTGGGCCTCTTGTTATACATATAAATAGTGTGTGCATGACCATGCGTGAAATATAAGTATACAGTGTACACGTGAACGTAGCGCATTATTTTATATAATACAAATAATCTCAAAATCATTCTTATTTGTAATCGATTCCATTAGCAATCGTTCAAGCAAGTTGTATTCCAGGGTCCATATTCATAAAGCTTCTGAGCATAATTTTATCATTTTTTCTAAACACCTTTTTCTATCGACTGAAGACGTCTTCTCAATATTGTTAATAAGGTTATGGATAAATAAAACCTTTAGCAAAATATTTTTCTTCAAAAAGATGGATTATCAACCCTGACAGTTTATGGACAAATAAAACCTTCAGCTAAATATTTTTATTAAAATAGATGGTTAATTAACCTTGTCAGGTTAATAAGAATAAATCTTAAATTTTGATGAATTTCAATTATATTTGTTCTGCTATAAAAATGATATATAGGGTCCTACAGAAACCATAGCGTCCGAACGCAATGGCATCGTAGGTCCGCACTGTACTGCAAACAAGGACTTGACAATACAATGAAAGAGACAAAAAAAACAACAGAAAGGATGGTGAAGACATGGTTACCGACTTGGAACTGTCCGTATGCAATAAGTCCTACTGGTTAGCTTGAATCGATTTTATATGCGCACAATCCTCGCTATTATCCTGTCTTCAGTGCCCAAATAGACAAGACAGTGTAAACAAAACATCCCATCCAAAGGAACTCTCTAACAATAAGTCCATATCCAGAGAAACTAACTAAAGAAACACATACACAATAATATGATTTCACATCTGGCGCGCATATCTGTCTTACCGAAAGTCATCTGGAATCTCAAATGCCAAGAGAGTGCCATGGGCGCCATTTGTTGTAACCAGCAGATCTTGTCTGCCGTCGTTGTTCAGGTCAACCAGTTCAACTTCAAACACTGAGCCAATCGAGTGGTCGATGACACGCTTCTGGATCTGTAAAGAAAAGACGAAAATCACTACAGTTTGAACGCAGATGTATCACATACTATGCCAAGACAATGAGCCAATCGAGTTGTCGATGACGCGCTTCTGGATCTATAAAGAAAAGACGAAAATCACTACAGTCTGAACGCAGATTTATCACATACTATACGAAGACAATGAGATCATTAAGGAAAAGACGAAAACCACTACAGTTTGAACGCAGATTCATCACATACTATGCCAAGACACTGAGTCAATAGAGTCGTCGATGACGCGCTTCTGGATCAGTAAAGAAAAGACGAAAATCAATACAGTTTGAGCGCACATTCATCACATACTATGCCAAGACACTGAGCCAATCGAGTCGTCGATGACGCGCTTCTGGATCTGTAAACAAAAGACGAAAATTAATACAGTTTGAACGCACATTCATCACATATTATGCCAAGACACTGAGCCAATCGAGTCGTCGATGACAAGCTTCTGGATCTATAAGCAACAGCACAAATACTAGTGTTAAGAAAAGACGCAAATAAATAAAGTGTGCATGCACATTTATAACCTGCAATGAAGGAATAGCAGCAGAATGGCTCTAAATGGTATTATATAAAATGTAAACATGCGTTGAATTGAGCCTCATTCGGGTGTTTTTTGCAGTTAAATCATAATGACAAATAAAAAATCGGAGAGATAATTGGGCCAAGTTTAGTGCATATGTACACTGGATATTAAACGTTGGCTTAAGTCGCATTTGAATTAATGCATAATTATATCAGACTGCATTCAGTTCCTTTAGAAATGTCAGGACCTATTTCCCAATGTTGAATGATCGAAAGCTTGCTTATTTACTGCAAACATGCTACATGACCGAGTTGCTGAGGTATATAAACTGAGGTCTATGGTATAGCAGTACATAATACTTCAAACTTTACTTTTTTGAAGAAAAAAAGAGCAAATTAACGTGTAAGCTGTACTAAATACAAAACTATGTTGATAATACATTGTTTTTAAAAATAACATAACCAAAACACAATTAATTAAACACCTGCTTATATGTTTTATTATGTTGGTTTCATACACAAGTTGTATTGGGAGGGCCTCATCAACTGAAACAAAATTGAATAACTCCATTTTCTCATGCAATTGTATACCTAGCAGTGACTTGCAATTACCCATACACATTTTCTCCCCCTCTCCACCTCCCCCTCCACCTCCCCCACCCCTAAATACAATAGGCTGGAAATAGGTCCTTAACTATAAACTTCTCTATTGCGGATGATGAGCTCGAAATGCACGAAACAAAATCAAAGTATGTGTACAGTCCGACTCGATAATATGGCGTTAACGGTATATTCGAAAGTGGACTAGTAGGGAGAGCAGGGTCCGTATTCATGAAGCTTCTTAGCAATATCTTAACTTTAGTCATTATTTATCAATTGTTTAAATACATTTTTCGAACGTCCTAAGACATTTTCTTTATATTTTTGATAATGCTATGGATTAATAAAACGCATAGCTAGTAATATATCTAACAATAGCTGCTATGTTTTGTAGCTGAGACGTTAATAAGGATATTTGAAAATATGTAAAAATCTTAAATTTTGACTTAAGTAATATTTTCTACTTAAGTTGCTTTATGAATACAGGCCCAGGTAAATTATTGGAAACTTATCATTGACTTCGTGTGTTTAAATACTTAAAGTAGCACGAGTGCAATATAATACACCTGGTCCCGTATTCATCAAGCAACTTAAGTAGGAAATATTGCTTAAGTCAAAATTTAAGATTTTACATATTTTTAAATATCCTTATTAAACTCTCAGCGACACTACAGATCATCTTTTTTAAGATAATTTTTTAACTTTGGGGTTTATTAATCCAAAGCATTATTTAAAATATAAATAAAATGACTTAAAACGATAGAAACAGGTGTTTAAAGAATTGATAAATGTTGACTTAAGATATTGCTAAGAAGTTTTATGAATATGGAGTCCCCTGTACAGATACGTGGTAAGAGTTGCGGACTGTCAGTCATAGATCTTTTAGAGCAGGTTCGAATCAGATGACGGACACATATTTTACTTTGTTTTCACTTTTTTCATACTCAGATATTCTTTTTTATCATTTTTATATGGTTTTATTTAATATCCATATTTTTATTTTATAGCGAAGTACATATGTATACACATACTAAGATAAGCCAACATGAAAAGATAAAGAGGCACATTTAAAAATATGTCATTTCAAGATGGACATTACAAACATCACAAATACTTTGATAAAGTACGAAATAAACATCGACAACATGTTAATGATATATTTTCTGTTAGTTTTGTTCGGAGACAATTTGCAGTTACTGGTACTTGTTAGGCCATGTTCCACTGAAAATGGCAGTAGACGTGCATGCAAATGCACTAACAAATAGATAAACAAAAACATAAGATGTATAATCGGTCATTTACCCCATCAAATATAAAAGACGAACGAAAGAAATAGCCCCGTGTGAGATTCGAACTATTGCGGGTTACTTTATAATTATTCCAACTGCAGACAAGTAAACATTGCGCCATGAGCTCGATACCTCTGAAAGTTTACATTTAAATTATATTATTATATATCATAAAACATAAGCGTTTTTCATGGTCACGTGTGATTGAATAGTTTTGACCATTCTCATTGGAAATATGACAACCGTTCAATAGTTCATCATGTGCAATAGTAAATTTAGCGTGCAATAGTACATCTTTGTCATTGACGCGTTTAAAAAACGGCAAAGCTTTACGTGACCGTGCAATAGTCGATATGTGTCAGTGACGCTTTTGTTTAAATAATCAATGGAAGCAGATACATTGTTTACACGGCTCACACTCCAAATTTTAATGGTAGTAATAGTTCTAACTATTGACTTCTAAGGAATGAAATAGTTGTATACTAGCGTATCATTAAAGTGATTTATGTATAGTCCAACACCTGTTCTACCTCAGTCAGTGATTATATTACTGCCTTGGACTTAATCTCTATCAACTAGCCGCATGCCCACCTTTTCTATGCTCACTCCTAAGTAACGCAGATTGCGTACGTCTGGGTGACAGAGACTACATTGGACTGAACCACAACAACGCCAAATTATCGAGTGTACGTACTTTTGTTGAATCTGTAAACAGACCGTTAGGCTGGGTAGTCCAATATACAGTCAGACTCTTTGTAAAGAACTGTGCCGCCATAATGCAGTCTTTTGTGCCTTCGGTTGTGTTCAGTTGGAGAAAGCGGAAAAAGCTGTCAGGTCCATGCGCAAGCACATGCGTATTCCACGTCGTTTGGTAATTTCCGGACGGGTTCTCTAACCAGACCACTTCCTCGTCTTTTCGACCTTTTATAACAGAACACTTATATCATAACAGCTGTGTGTTGTTATATTATACGCTTATTCGTGTTATGTATTACTATTTATATATTGACAGGAAAAAGAAACGCCGCGGACACGGGAATTTCCGCTATATATTGTATATACTGCACACTTAATTCCATATATATTCCAAGGAAATCCCATGATGTTTTGTAAAACAAAAAGTTGCAGTTAGTTAGAGAAAAGACACAACTGTGATGTTGTAGAAGTTTTAATCACAGTACATGTTTTAACAAGAAATTCATAAATGTTGCAGTTTCTCTTTGAAAAACATGAGCCAGTTCAGTATTGCATTTAATGTAAAGAGTTTGCAAAATGTTGCATCCTAAGTTTGTGCCAAACGCGTACTCTGTCAATAATGAAACTTTGCAGGAATACTATTTGCTTTAGTGTTATGTTGTTTTAGTATTTTTTTCCGAATGGAAAGATCTTACATAGTCATGTACCATTCGATAAACAGCAGTATATTGTACATACAATATATAGCGTGTTTTTTTCCTTCCAGTATATTATTGATATAGTATCTATTGTCGATTATTAAGTCATATATTTAAAGTATTTTAGATGTCACCAACAACGGGTGTAAGGTTTACCACCACTAATTACATGTAAACCTCTGAGGTGTAGTCGAATATAGTTCCTATAATAAAAAGGAATCCTCCTTTTTTGATTGAAATTATAAGTAGGGGAAAACTGCCCATTTCTATTCGCTTTTGTGGTTTGTTTAAACATATTTATTTTACATCGATTGCGAAACAAGTTCTTGCAACTTAGATTAATCACTCTCGATGGCTTTCTGGGTAGAACCAGTACTAAGCAATGTGGATTAATTATCTTGCTCAAGGATAAATAACGTGGCCGCGACGGAGGATCGAACCCACGACCTCCCGATCATGAGTTCGGCGCTCTACCACTGGACTACGCACTGTGATTTTGTGGTTGTATGTATAAGAAGCGTATTAATAGGTTTTACTGGATCACTGATGAACATTTTCCAAATTTCGACTCTGTGCTTACACTTTGTGAGCAATGAACAGTCAATCAGTGAAAACAGCTGAACGCTTGACCTGTTTAGTAATCAAACAAGAACGTTCTTACATGTCTTGTGACCCCAACTTTTCTGGTGATTTTTCAAGTGGAAAATTAGTTTTCTATATGAACATTACACTGCTGCATTATCCATACTTGAGTTGAATGTGACACTTTAACATTGGTGTCTATGGGGAAAATAATAAGTGGTTTTATACCTATAATTGGTTCCCTGGCACGACACGTGACTATATCCTGGTCTCCGTCTCCATCCATATCATGCCAGTGTACACGGTGGTAAAACCAATCCCCTTCGTGCTTACTCGTAATGGTGTAAGGTCCATTATTTTGTCCATTCGTAATGTCCATAAGTCTAATGCCGCCGGTTGTTTTGGTTGGCACGAGGAACCCATCGGGTATGACTAGCATCGTTTCCGAAAAAATACCATCTACAAAAAAAAAAGAGTAACATTTCACAAACAGCCTGTGTGTATCAGTTATTGCCCTTGGAATTCGTGTTGGCTGTGTGTTGTGAATGCTATATTTCACAAATAAGAAATCGGATTTTAATAGTGTTTACATCAGTGTATTCTCTGCTAAATTTCCTGATTCGCTATAACAGTGGAAATCTTTAATAACGTTGAAAACAAGTTTCAGTTGAATTGCAAAGTGAAGGAAAACGCTGATTTTCACTATTTTACCTATAGCTATATCGGAGAAATATGTGACTATCTTTAAACAACAATGGAAGCAAAACGTAGTTAATTTATCTTCTTGAAACAAATACGGCTGGAAAGATCATAAAAAATACTTCATCCTCAATACAGTGGAAATTTATAATAACTATAATGAAGGACTGTTATTTTGATTTTTAAAAATATGCACTGTATAAATCAATGTAAATTTTCGTAAATTTGTGATCGATCGCTTATCTGTAATGACTGTAAATGACTGGCGTGGTGCATCAGTAGCACCGTCTCTGGTGGCAAGCTTTTATCTCTAGGAGGTGAACAGTTGGGAGTGTCTGTTTTGTGAATTTTAAAAGCATATTTTTGCATATCATACATCAGATTTATTTTAGAAAAAAATATCTGCAAATGTATACGAACCGGTGTTCTAAGTATAAGTGCCGTTTTTCTCCACCTGAGAAGGGAAAATCATCATTAAACATATTAAGGGTGTTGTTTTAGTGTTTTCTTTCATACCGGATAAGGGTATCCGCGTTTTACATGGGTGATGGAAAGCCTGATCTTACACATGGGGTGGGGGAGATAAAAGTTGCGCGCTGATATCAACAATGGCAGTTGCGTGACATCATTGTGTAAATTAAACATGCAAAACGTTAGCAGTTTGCGACGTCAATGCGCAACATGTTAATGATATACAACAAAAAGAATCAATCATGGGAATCCGGTTCAGACATGACAATTCCAACCCTGGTATAACTGTTTTAATCAAAACCTCGGCAAAGCCTCCGTTCCGATAAACAATTAAACCTCGTTTTGGAATTCCCTATCTTCACCGGGTGGATACCCATGAAAGATTCTTATATTCTCCAATAGCACAGCAGACGATCTAGTACATGTTATGTGAGTAGGGCAGGGACGATACACACTACGCCACATAAGTTTACAAGTTATTTATTGACTTGAATCAATTCAATGGTTTTCCTTAACATCATGTAGTCCGAGAACTGGTCTTAGAAGATGTTTTCGTCTTAAAAAACACTATGCTGGAGATGATAGAGTTGGTAACCCATACTCGTATTTACATTCACATGATCTGTAGTGTGTTTCCCGATATCAGTTGTAGTTGGTAGTAAATGGTAAGCTTCCTTACACACACTGGATGTTTTATCATACACGTGCTTGGAAATGGCAGCACCAGTACACATAACAACAATGAAAATAAACAGTTTTTCGGTTATGACATTTTTACAACATTTTCTGGAAGTATATGTCGGTGTCTAGTTTTAAAAGGCAGATATTGTCTCCGTTACATGTTTTATTTTGTTTGACGGGGCAGTGTCTGTTGTACACATGAAATGTAGAACTTACATAACCCGATTGTTCTGTGTTATCAAGTCACACTTGTCACATGATATACACATTAATGTACGTTTGTAGAGTAACGTACCATTATAACTGCATACTATATTCATGTAAATAAATACTGATAAAGGTGATCCTTTGGGAGCAAAAAACACAATTAAGAGAATAATGCAGCAGACTCGGTTTTACTGAGTCTGTTCATGAGAAGTAATGAAAGAAGCAACACCTCTCACGCTCCCTAGCACCGGCTTAAGCGGTATTAATGTATGAATTAAATGCTGTTAAATGGTCCACCCAATCCCACGGACGAGGTTAAGGAAAAGAGTATTGCCTAAGAACAAACGGCGCCGGTGAGGTTTGAAACCGCGTCCTCCGGATTTAAGTAAAATATATGAAATATGTATATAAGATCATTGGATCCCCGGAGCGGGCCATCAGACCGGATCGATACATCATCGCAATCTGAGTTCAGTGGTTCGTGAGTTTCAGTGGTTCTTGAGCAGAAGAATTTAACTATTGTTGGAAATGGTGGCCACCGTGGATTGGCCAATGAATTATTCAAAATTGGCCTATTGGTTAATGAGGAGAGATCTTTAAGAAAAGGTTAAAGGACGGACGGCAACGGACAAAAAGCGGTCACAATATGTAGGTCACGTTAAGTCTTCGGAACTTTCAACTCAAATAAGCTTAAAAACAATTGAACACATGTTTAATAAGTATGTATGTGTGTGTGTGTACGGGTGTAGGGTGGTGGGAGAACTTAAAGTCGCTTTTAAATTATCTCAGTCATATTACGACGGGGTATACTTGTAATAGTGAGCCAAATTGCCTAAGGCCATCCTTAAAAATATTTATGTTTGCCGTTTCCCGACCCTAATTTCAAATTTTGGTTCGGTAGGTAGACATTTTTATTTTGTTGTTGTGTCATGTAACAAAAACATGCTTTTGCTACTATGACCCGGCCGGGGATTCGAACAACGACCTCTCACATGCGAGTTATAATTCATAAAATATCAGGATATATGAAAAAGAGTTTTGATCGTCAAATAGAAGTTTAACGTAATCGGCAACAAAGGTTTCCCGTTCCAATCAGATTGCCTGTTTCACATTTTACTCTAAACAAGAAGTTGTTTTTGTTTCATATTATCATACGCATCTGACAAAGTAAAACGTATTTAACGTACACAGTATGATACCCACACATTTAATAAAACCAATAATGTTCAAATGTCGTTCTGTTTACTAAAACATCAGACAAACGGTATTCTTTTGTTCTGCTCGAATAAAAATAGTTCATCTCCTGGCCTTTAACAAAATGCTAGGAGCATACAAATGATCCCAGAGTATATTGAGATATTTGAAAAGTAATGGTATGTGAAAAGTAATGGTATGTGAAAAGTAATGGTATGTGAAAAATAATGGTATGTGAAAAGTAATGGTATGTGAAAAGCAAGTCAATATACGGAATGCCAGAGTAAATTTTATTTTCCCCCACAAGTGTGTGCTTTAACGGAAGATTTGTTAACAGACATTGACCATTCTACAAACAGAGTTCTTTCAATGGTATAGAGTCAGCTGTAGAATACATATGCCTTTTTGGCTTGCATTTAGGAATACTAGCCTATGCATTGACTTAGTTTATTACCGGAAGTAACCGGTTCTTTGCATAAAAGTTGATAAGCTAAACGAGAATGTTCAACAGCGCCGGGGATCAATACAGAAATAACTGGTTCTCTGTTGAAAAGTTGAACGTTTAACTTACGTTCAACAGCGCTGGAACCACTACCAGATGTTCGCAATGTTTATATGTCGGCACCTTTTAGTTATTATTCCTGTGTACAGCCTGACGTAAGCATGGAAAGAAGTAAGGTAACAACATCGATTAAACATTTTGACATTACCGCAGTTTATCACCATTTCTTAAAATTCCTCCGATTTTGATTGGTTAATAGCCAAGATGTACCAAACCATCTTACCCGCCAGCGACAGGTAATACGAAAGCCTGCTGAAAAATGAAATCAAAATGGCGGACAGCTGAAGAAACTCCCGATACAACATTACTTTTCTATGAATTCTGCAATATCCTGTTTTTACCCCATGCACACCATGGTTTTATTTATTTATTTTCAATATTTGATCACCCGCAAAAACAGGTGACACATTTACATGTTCTTTCATTCAACGATTTTTGTTTCGAAAATTCAAATTAAACTTGTACATCATTCTTGTACATCAAACTTGTACATCATTCATATCGTTAATTATGTATGTCAGAATACTTCTTTGGGTCGATATAAGCTCATGTTTCGTCAATCTGTCCTCAAACCGAAAACGCCCGGTCCTAATCGCAGAACATTTTACAGTGTAATACAATCTAATGGAAATAACTTTTGTTTACTATAATTGCAATGATGTCTACCAATATCGCTTGGAAATCACTCGGAAATGGAGATAAATTCCTTACACAGACTTGCAGTAGGGTGAATAGGAACACCTAACCTGCTTGATTCATTTCACACTGCTGAAAATATGTGTAACTAATAATACACACGGACAAACAGTCCTGCTGTATGCACAAATCGCAAATGTAGCCAGTATGTTGTACAAGGTTTGGTATATTCGATACTAGTGCTGTTCCCGTTCCAACACAGGCCAGCCGTCCCTTTAAAAAGGAAAGTGTACCTTGTAAAATTTATGGAAATTTGAAATGTCAGCAATCGTTCAAATATTTATACATTCTTTCCTATCAGACATTGCATTCTCAGTACTTTCAGTACTTTGATTTATCATATGTAGGGGAAATAACCCTGCAAGTGATGTGGCAAATATCGCCGCCAGATGTCGCACCGTTTCACTTTGCACGTAATGAAATCAGTTTCTGTCGAACGGATTGCGTTTGCATTGCACCGACTTTGTTTTCGCCCGATCATTTTACTTACCACCAGACTAAATGTGTTTGCGTTAAACTGATTCATATTGCATCATGCTGATTTACTTTGTTCTGTATCACTTCACAGTTTTCGGTGAATCATTTAAGTTTTCATCGTACCGACTTGTATTTTATTGTATCGCATTAGTTTTTTTGTCAAATGGTTTGTCATTGCACTGAATGATTTCTATTTGCGTCGTATGGTTTGAAATTTTACACCGTATCATTTCACTTCGAACCGTATCAATTCACTTTGTAACGAATGAACAGAGTTTACACGTCGCATCGAATCAATATGTACGTCATCAAATGACTTTATGTTGAATTAAATGGCCTGTCATTGAATGGTTTGTAAATATCCACATTTTGACGGTTATGGCTTCCCATATACTTTGGCTTACTTACCTGGCACAGATGCAATTTCATTGGGCCATGTGACGCTCGATGTAATTACTTCTGGTTTTATCGCTCCGACATTGTTCATTAATGTCCCGACGTGTCTTACCAGTTGCACAGTGTCTGTATGGGATGAAAAAAAACTAACAGCGAAAGTAGATATTAGTAAATTGTATCTCTCTGCCGGATTAGATGCATCTGCATTTTCATACACGTTTGTAAATGCCGGATGCTGAACGTGGAATGATCCCAATTTTCTTAAAGTTGCAGCATAAGCAATGCTCAGCATTAAAGACGATACAATTAGTAATTTAAACATTGTTTACAGATTTATTTACTTAAATTGTCAAACAATAACTTTTAAATCCTGATATATGTAAATGTAACGTATAATAGCGCGCAAATCTCCAGTAAATGAGGTTTGGTGACAAGACACGGGTTATATAAGACGATACCACATGCGCGTGATTGGATTCGTTAACCGCTCGTCGTCTGGTAACACAATCCTTCATACAGCATTGTTTACTTCGTCTCATACTCGATGCTATTTTTTTGTTATCGGTGCGGTTGTTTAAAACAGTCCGCACCAGCACAACCCGGCTTTAATCGCAAAGGGCATAGCTTTCATAGTTGGAGCATCGCTCCCCCATAAGCGACGGCGGTATTTAACGCATGACACTGGTTACACACCGCCTAAATAAACACCGAACTAGATACGAGAATATGTGCTTAACCTTCAAATTTCGTCTAGGTTTACCACCACTTGTTACATGCAAACCTCCGAGGTGTAGTCGAATGTAATTCCTATAATAAAAAGGAATCCCTCCTTTTTTGATGGAAATGGGCATTATAAGTAGGGGAAAACTGCCCATTTCTATTCGATTTTGTGGTTGTATGTATAAGAAGTGTATTAATAGGTTTTACTCGATCACTGATGAACATTTCAAAATTTCGACTCAATGCTTACACTTTGTGAGCAATGTATATAGTCAATCAATGAAAACAGCTGTACCGTTGACCAGTTTAGTAAACAAACAAGAACTTTCTTACATGTCTTGTCAGCCCACATTTTTCTGGTGATTTTTCAAGTGGAAAATTAGTTTTCTATATGAACATTACACTGCTGCATTATCCATACTTGAGTAGAATTTGCAGTAAATCATTAATATGTGACACTTTAACATTGTTGTCTATGGGGGAAATAATTAGTGGTTTCATACCTCTACCTAAAGGCGGACTTGAAAAGTTGCGCGGAAACGGCTAATGTTCTATTTTATCAAATATAAAACGTGTCATTTGGTACAACTTGACAAGAGAAGGCGGTTTAAAGGGGGGTTTTTTACATAAAATTAGCAAACGTGTGATGATGAACCCATATCTTCGTTTATCTGGCTAATGTATCGAAGCATTATGTATTGCGAGCTATTGGTTTTTTAAAAAGTGTTATATATAGCTCTAAGCGAGCATGCACAGCATTACGGTTACACGTGATAATTTAAAATACCATGACGCAAAAAAACTTCATTACTTTTTTGTGCCGTACCGGAATAAACCTTGATCATCCGACCTGCTTCTGATTTCTTCGCTAAGCTATGTTGCGCTAGAAATGGAAAGAGCAATCTATATGGCAATCTAGGGAGCTAAACACTGCTGCATACATTACAAAACTATATGTAGTCGTTTCCAAAATGGACTAGATATCTTTATCTTTGGATAGTTTTATGCATGTAAATGTGGTAATGAACGTTTAGTCATGACAGACATCAGTTGTTTATGCAGGAATTCAGTATTTTCTTCAATAGCATCGCCGGCAAGTGAGAACCGGGGTCGTGCCACATACTCTAATTATATTTCAAAGCTCAGGAAGCATAGTTCGGTGGTAGTTATAAAATATTGCACCATAAAAGAGATATAATTCTCACAGCTACATTTAGATGGGGACCAAGTTATTGTATGGGGTTATGTGTATACTCACTTGGCTTAGGTACTCAGGTGGTTACTTCTGTGGGGCCTGAGAAAGTAATCAATTCAGGATGCAGAACAACTTTCTTTTAATGTACCACGTTGAGGTTTAAGCAAACAAGTAATCTTTAGATAAGTATGCCGTTGTATGTCATGGTGAATTGGACACTTTGACCAATGAAAATCTGTTCAGGCTATTTGCTGACCTGTAACAATTGCATGTCTTTAAATATTGACCAGTAAATTCGGTGGAACTAAGTTGACTATGACTGATTAGGTCCGTAGATATTCTCAGGGATATGGCAAAAACTGCGACCAGGGGGTTCGGCAGCTTCCTGTATTCAGACAAGGAATGGTCGATTGAGTATTGTATGGTTACATTGAAGTTCTTTGAGTATACATATTTTATTCTATTAATATCACTTTTTGGCTGACCACTTGATATATAAGCCTGGTGAGAAACTCAGAGGAAGACCGTTCAAAGTTAAAATATTTGTAAAGAGGACAGCCTGTCTTAATATTAATTACCGCTGCATATTTGTAAATAAAACCTTAACATAGATAACTGCAAACTACAATAAACACAAATCAAATGCTAACGACTAGATATATGTATATGTAAATGAAAATACAAAGTTAAAGAATTGAAACAGAAAAAGAACATGCACACAATACATTATTAATCATAGCTGGGTAACAGCACCTCATATGATATTAATATCGTCAAGGTTATTTCTTTTAGCTGGAGCATGTAACGATGTTTCTTGCATACTGGATGATGATGATGATTTCTAAGGTTTAAAGTCCCTCTACCATATGAGCTCCCGGGAAGAATCACCCGTTGACTCGGCATTATGTCTGGAATAAAACCTTACTGGATAAGGCTATCCACGATTTACATGGGGGATGGAATATAAGAATATTTCATGCGTATCCGGTGAAGATAGGGAATTCCAACCCGAGGTATAAGTGTTTTTATCGGAACTGAGGCTCTGCCGAGGTTCCGATTAAAACACTTATACCGAGTGTTGGAATTGCTTGCATATCAGAGACATGTTATGCGTTGACGCCGCCAGCTGCTAACATTTAACATATTTTCCTGCATACCGGATGTCGGCGCGCGAGAATTTTATCTCGACCCTAGGGTGAGATGGAAATATCTAGCCCAGGTAAAATGACGGATATCCTTGTCCGGTATGCAAGAAAGTCTTATATGTATGGGTAAAGATAACAGCCACGCGCGCGCCAACATCCGGTATGCAGGAAAACATGCAAACTGTTAGTAGCTGGCGACGTCAACGCATAACATGTCTCTGATATGCAAGAAAAAAATCTATCATGGGTATTCGGTTCAGATAGGGAATTCCAACCCTCGGTATAAGTGTTTTAATCGGAACCTCGGCAGTAATAGGGAATTCCAACCGGAGGTATAAGTGTTTATACCTCGGGTTGGAATTCCCTATCTTCACCGGATACCTTATAATTATCAATTTCGTAGATATGTTTCAAAGTTCTATCAGTAACCAGCTGGAGAAGTACAAAAACTACAACATAAAACTTTATTGCGACTTGGATTTTCGCAGCCTTTGATTTATTTCATAATCAATTAAGAAATTCGTCAAAACATGATACGACCCTTTATTTATGCAACTTATTTTTAGAGATTGAAACCTCTACGGTCGGTCACTACGCTTCCCTTTTCTCAAGTGCAATGACTGGACAACACTGTGGGTGTCTAAAATTGCACCTTCTGCAAAACCTGAAAAGAAAGGTAGGTACATTAATTATCGTCATTTTTGTGTTTTGGTCGTACCCTAGATCTCTCACAATCGGAACTGGCTCAATCAATTTCTTCCAAATTATTTCCGATGTTCTACGGAAATTTGCGACTTTGTACGGTTAATCTCACCCATTTATGTTAGCGTTGCATGTGTCTACAATGTACGGTGTCCGGTTGGGGCCAGATACAATGTCGCAGTGTCGTGGATGACAATGCGACGCTCGACAACGCGACATCGAGACATTGCGATACGGCAACGCGACATTGCGATACGACATCGCGACATTGCGATACGACATCGCGACAATTATGTCGTATCGCGATGTCGCGTTGTCGGGCGTCGCATTGTCGCCCACGACACTGCGACATTGTATCTGGTCCCAACCGGACACCGTACATTGTAGACACTTTGGGCAAGTAAAAATTTTGAGTCACTGGCCCAAAATGAACATTGGAGGCCCAAATATTTTTTAACTTTTTATGTCAACAAAGTAAAGAAAAATGAGAATAAACAGGTAGAACATTTTATTTTTTGGTCCATTATTCTTCAATAAGTCCTTCCCGGCACATAGCCCGCCACACCCCCGCCTCACTGCTGTATTCCTCATCATCAGAATAATCAGATTCAGTGTGACTGTCATCACAGCCCAAAGGCAATAAAAGTCTCAGAGATGGTAACAACATTCTCCATGCCTGGTGGATCTTCTTTCTCCTGTGTAACAACAGAAGAAGAAGGAATTACCTTGGCAGTCTCTCGTGAGACTGCCACCTTAGCTGCTTTCTGCTTTTTCAGTTGATTCACATCACGGAAGTTTGGCCTCCTCACCACACTTGTATTCCATAAGTGTATAGCTGGTTTAGGGTCAAACCTATAGATACAATAATAAGACATAATTTTTACAAATAATTTGTATTCCATGGAATAAATAAAAGGCCTTTAAAACAAGCAATTACAATACTTGATACCATAATCTATTATATAAGCATACAAACTGAAAAGAAGTCTCAACTGATTTCTGATATTTTTGAAAATTGTTATTACAGTTTTTGCAGTATTCAAGACCATGTGTCAAAAGAAAAATAATAATGTTCATCTGCTTGAACTTAGAAAACATGTTATGAATTGTCAAAATGAGTTCTTACTGATCAATAGGTGGTGAATGGAGCCTGATTGTCATCTGACTAGCTAAAGATTCCTCAGATAAAGAGGACCTGAAAGTCGTCTTCACCGACTTCATTTGCCGGAAACCTCTTTCACATTCAGATGAAGAACCTGAGGAAAATTTATATTTATTATTTCATGCCTGCACCATAAACACATTCATTATTTGTTAAACAGTAATTTATCATGATTGATAATATTTGATATTTTATTAATTAAGATTTAACACTGAAACCATTGAAACTCAGCTCTTTATTTTTATAGTTTTGTTCCGATTAAAATGAGAACTATAGCAAGTATTCTTTAAGTTAAGAAAAGTAAAAAAATGTTACCAGGAATGGTCATGATGAGGTCCATAACAGCCAGAATATTTGGGTAACTGTCCTGGTACATTTCATTTACCCTCTGCCAAGTAAGACTCCTAATATCTACATCACTACAAAAGACAATTTAGATTATTAAGATCATTTTTTATTTGTACAGAAATTTCAAATTAAAACAGACATGCAACCAGAGTTAGTGAAGTGAGGTAGCACATGAAATGCTCAATTATGTTGAATTAATTGGTCAATAGTGTGACATACAGGCGGTATTTTGTTTCAGTTTTTTATATTCCCACTGTCATGTACATCTGCCAATATACATTCATTTTGAAAGAAAGAAATTGTCCTACTTTTTTTTTAATAAAAGTTAAACATTATGACAGACAAATAATAATTAAAATTGACCAACTTTTCTGCATTGTCTTTAGCATTGAAATTACCTGGAATATAATGCACTCTTCAGTGCTGTCCATTCAATGGTAGCCTCTGCTGTATTGATGGAGTCAAGACAGGGACGGAAGTGGTCAATCAAAATCTCCAGTTTATCATCACCAAAATCTGAAACAAAATTAATAAAAATGAATTATGACTTTTATGTTAATTTCAAATTTGGCATAATTAATACAAATAACTGTATAAGAAGTTATATTGATGCAAGCATAAAATACTGAAATGAAATTACCATTTTAAAGTAAACTAGTATAAATAATGGATAACAAGGAAGATATTATTTTTAAATTAATTTATTAATCAGTATCTTGTTTCTCTGTTCTAAGCTAAATTAAAAACCTTGAATTTATGGTAGTTGGCTTGCATGAAAATCAAAACAAAACAACATTATAAATCAGTAACAAAGAACTCTGAAAGAAAACGAAACAAATGCAAACAGGTATGAAAATCAAAACAAAACAACATTATAAATCAGTAAGAAAGAACTCTGAAAGAAAACAAAACAAATGCAAACAGTTATGAAAATCAAAACAAAACAACATTATAAATCAGTAACAAAGAACTCTGAAAGAAAACAAAACAAATGCAAACAGGTATGTCAACTGCAACACCATGCACATGCTCAACAGTCATGCATGTTTTATAACCTGTTATCTGACTTTGGTTGTCATCACTTTTCCCAGGCCAAGACTTGAAGTTACAAATTGACATAGCGTTGATGATGTCTTCACATTCAAATCGACTTTCAAGACTTTTTTTCAACTTGTCTATGAGTTTTTGTCGTGCCGAGGGAAAAGACTCGCCTCTACGCTGTTGATCTGGTGCCAAGTATTCATCAGTATCTAATCCCAAGGACTGTTTCCCTTTACACAAATATGGCCCATCCCTAAAAAATCACTTTAACTGCAATAATGTGTCTTGATAAAAAAAAAATTCTGAAAGTTTATTTCTGACACCAATAGATTAATTATTGAATGTTGACAGTCAATTATAGATTGATGATGGAAACCAAAGTGAGAGGGAAAAACTGCCAACTGACAAACTCAAGTACATCCAGCAAGTTTTTGCAAATGACTAGTATGAGCCTCAAATACATAGCATAGCACAGAGGTGCTGTCAAAGAGATCATCAGTAAAATTTTGCGAGTTCACTTTACCAATCTTCCACAAAGGTTCCTTACATAAAAAAATGTATGACAAAAAAACTGATTCACTGAAAATACTTACTTTGTACTGTAGAGATCAATTAGCTTGTTTGTCTCTTCCACCATGCCATAAATGTCTGCAGCACAGCATTCCCGGCTCTGAAAAACCTTCGATAACCTGAAGAGGATGGTTGCAGTGTCAGCCAAGAAATAGCAATAAAGCATGACTTGAGTAGACTTCAGAAGTTTCAGGAGACCCTTAGCTTTCCCACTTGTGCTTGCTGATGACTTTTCTACAGCATCAGGGGAACAAATCTGAATTGAAAATAATTGTTTTTATTTAATGATTCATTAAACCAATGAGGTAGAACAAAAATTGGTAAAAGATATAACGAAGGACATGTATATATGGAAATTGAAAAATGAATTATTCTATTTTTATATTTTAAAGCTCCAATCCGTAATTAAAATTTTAGCTGAGAGCTGCCTTGCAAATGCATGAAGGAAAATTTAAGAAACACTTTGGATGCATGAAAATTAGTTTTTAATCACACAAAGAAAAACATGTTCATTTTTTATTGTGTTGGTGTCTGATGATAAACAGATTAATATGTATCATGGCTATCAATGTTGGTTGAAAATGTTTTAAAGATGAGAAACAAATACTGATATCGCTTTGTTATACAAGTATAAAACTATTATTTACCTGCTCAAGATGCTGTCTGATGGCTTCCATACCAGATAGGAAGTTTTCAAGAGCCCTGAGGAGGTGTCCAACCCACCGTGTGCCTCCAATCCTGGTTGGGAAGAGTACTTTTTTGTTTAATGTTTTGAAGGAGTTTTTCAAATTGGATCTACAATATGAACACAGTTTTTATTCAGTAAATTAAGACTTAAAGTAAGATAGATATAACAAAATCAAACATATATACGTGTATCATTATTATCTCAAGATTAATCAAAAGACTGGGTAACACAACAAGCAGACTGCAATAAGTCAAAAGTATTGAAAAATGAAAGACAGCTGTCGTGTTCATGGTGGGTTAATTTAAACCTGGTTTTATGATTGTCAAACCTCCAAAGTGGGGTTTGTGTTACTCGGTGAACTGAATATAATTCCTCTTGTGTGCCTGTCTTAAAGATGATGTGGGCTTACATTTTCATCTTAAAGTGAAATTGTATTACCTGTTAAGAGCACTGTTATGATAAAAGTAGTAGAGGCCTTGGAGTAGACAGGTAGTGACTTTGGTGTCCAGAGGCACATGTTTGATTGCATCCTTGAACGCTAGTTCCAATTTGTGGGCATAACAGTGTACAGCAACCATAGCTGGTTGTAATGTTCGGAGTTTGGCAGCTACACCATTATTCTTTCCAAGCATTACACTTGCACCGTCGCTTCCCATGCCTACTAATTTCTGCAAAAATTCCTGCCAGGGTATCCCAACCTTTTCGACCGATCTCTCCATTGCCATCAAAATGCCATCTGCATCACTTTTAGCAACAAAGGCAGGATTAAGGAAAAAAAACTGGAAAATGACAAATTTTTAGTATACATGATATGGTAATTATTTTTATGTAAACTGAACTAATTTAAAATATCACTGATTTATTCATACAGTTCAAAGCAATGACTTTAAAGTCTAAAATGTATTTCAAATTAAAGCAAATAAAGACCATTCATAATTTTTTTACTAAATTCAATGTTATGTCATTTCCGAGTATCATGGATCCAGGAAACGCCATGTTTATTTAACTCGAGAGTTAATTCGAGAAATCTAAGCCAGATTTTTTATGAATTATTACAATAATTTTGATAATGATATATAATTAAATTTTACCTTGATCACTCCACCATTACAAATTCTGGCATAGACAATCTCTACCTCAGTCACACTGCAATCAGTGCTGCCATCTGACAATATGGAAACGAATTTAGATGACCTAATACAATCAGCAATCTTGTTGAGTTCTGTCATAGCAATGAATTTTGAAAATTCCTTGGCACTGTTACAGTTTAAGTAAGTATTGCCAATGTCTAGGCCTTTAGCCTGATCCAACTTGGATAACCAAACATATTCCGAGTATGGACGTCCTGCCAAACACAATGCATGCACAGTTTTAAATAGAATTGTTAGCTTATTAATTACTGCATTGTTCAAGATTTCAATAGTTTTTTGTGCCTCATTTTGTTCACCCTTAGCGATTTGATTTCTGCCTCTCATAACATCCACACTTTTCATGTGTGCTTTACTTGACTCGTGAGATTTTACCGTTTCTATTTTGGCTGTAGTCCAAGTACAATCCTTCAGGGATTCATGTACATCAGAACACCATGTGCATGACATGGAATCGGCAGCGATCTCCAGCCAAGGTCGTCCCTGCTTCCACGATTCCTGGAATTTACGCTTTCCTCTGCTCTGTTGATACCTTATATTTATATACTCAATCGTCAGTTCTTTCAAGTTTGTTTACAGTTGATGAAAGCCTAACCAAAACGAAAGTGAAATTTAACTTAAAACTTATAAGCGGTCTTGAAAATGTAAAATATTGAAACGTTTTCAATTTAAAGCCAGGTAATAAGCTTAATCAATATTTTTTATTTAGAAAAAATACATCACCTTCAAACGTAGTGAAAAAAAAAATTGGGTTTTAACGATAAAAGCAATTAAAATGAAATATTTACTGCCATATAAGTATACAACATAATTTTTGTCTAATGGGAAAGGGCATGTGGCTAGGCACCCCTCTTTATAAATAGAAATCATATGGTTGCTCCCAAGAAGAGTCTAATGTTTCAATGCAAAACGTGATTGCCGCAACAACCCCCCCCCCCCCCCCCCTTTTTTCCCAAAACGAACCAAAAAAAAATAAGTCCAACCTTAAAAAAAAATGGGCAGCACTTCCCCTAAAAAATTGGTTTTTTACCCCCAGTCCCTTGACCCAAGACCAACAGAGAGGAAAGAGAGAGAAAAATAGAGATGTGTGGGACAGATTCATTTATAAAGACATGAACCATACACATCTCTAGCCTACATAGAAAAAGTATAAAGTAGAATAATACAAACCTTAAGCAATTTTGTAATCCAGAAACATATTCAAAAAACTACAGCAAAATGTTATCATCTCACTGCTGTGCTGGTATTTGCATGCTGTCATAAAGTTCTGATTCCTTCAAATTGGCGGATACAGGGATCGGAACCTATTCCCCCTTTTTGGAACTATGAGTATATTTTCTTTAAAGTACTTTAATAAACGCAGAAAATTGGACTCCGATAATACTAATAGACTTGGACCCCCTCCCCCCCCCCCCCCCCCCCCACCTCTTTCAAATTGCTGAATCCGCCGCTGATTTTAAGCAGACTTGACGCACAATCGAAATTACCGACTAGCATCGTATGGCGACATTTATGATTAACAGAAAAAATACTTACTTCGCATACTTTGACTGCTTTTTAAAGTCCGCAGCGTTAGTGCGTTTAAGAAATGACCATGCGTCTTGCATTTTCTTTTACTTTACACAGTTATCATATGTTACATGCACTTTCATTGGTTCAATAGTTTATTTGAACCAATCGCTGCGTTCGTAACTAACAAGTCGCAAGAGAAATAAAGAGTTGTCTACCTTTTACCAAGTGACGACGGTAGTTGACAGTTCTCCGAAAATAATTGATTAAAATGATTTTTTTTACTGATTTTGGGCAGTCGCCCAGACGTTTTTTGTTGGGCCAGTGACAACTTTACTTTGAACAACTTTTGGTCGCCCAGACAAGGTATTAATCGCCATTGGCGAGTGGGCGACCGGCCGTTTCAGACACTGAATTTTGCAACACTAACATAAATGGGTGAGATTACGACAATTGAAAGAATGTCGCATTGTCGTGGGCGACATTACGACAATACTAGGCACGAATACGCTTCCGTACAATACGACATAATGTCGCGTTGTCGTGCGCGACAATGCGACGCCCGACAATGCGACATCGCGATACGACATTGCGACATTGCGATACGACATCACGACATAATTGTCGCGATGTCGTATCGCAATGTCGCGATGTCGTATCGCATTGTCGAGTTGTCGTATCGCAATGTCGCACTGTCGTATCGCGATGTCGAGATGTCGCGTTGTCGGGCGTCGCATTGTCGTCCACGACAATGCGACATTGTATCTGGCCCCAACCGGACACCGTAACAATGTACAAGGTCATATTGTATGATTTATATATCTTTACATCAACATTTAAGTGTACCGTTTAAGTGTACGTACGGTTTAAGTGTACCGTTTAAGTGTACGTACCGTTTAAGTGTACCGTTTAAGTGTACCGTTGGCGAATTTCTCCGGCAGTTCGTTTTATTTTAGAGATTTTAAAGATTTCCTTTAAAGGACTATTGGAGATCCAAAATGGATGGGAGATTGTCAAGCGAAATGTTCAACTAAATGCATATTTTAGGCTATGATAGTCCATTTATCTATCGAGAGTGGACGACGTCTACTTAAGTCTTTAAAAATCGTGTGAAACTGGGGCACGTGAAACAATATTGAGAAAGAATGCCTATATCATTCAGGTCAGTTGAGCATACACCAGCTATGAAGTGTTCCGTTTATCATGTAATAACTCATTGATTCTAACATTAGAATCAAACTTACCATTAACTTAAAAACAGAAATTACGATTAGTTTAAACTTATTTATTTACATCGAGTGTAACGAAAGCTCTATGAACTTATTTGAATCACTCTGTAGAACCTTTACTAAACAAATGCATATAAAGTGTCTTGCTCTGGGACACAACCAATATGGCAATGGCGGGGATCGAACCCACGACTTTTCGATCATGGGTCCAACGCTCTACCACTAGACCACAGCGTTCCACAAAATTACGATTAGATCACCACTTACAAAAGTTTATATTTTGTTATCGTAACCCTGGTCTACTTTTAAAATATAATAGTAATTTAAAAAAACTCTCCTGTGACAAGGACTATTATAACCTGACTTCAACGCAATCCATGTTTAGTGGTTGACTCATTTACAGTTCGCCACTATACTTTCTTCTTTGATTGTGCGATGATCAGACAGACTGCGGACCTTATGATGATGTCTACCGAAATCCTCAAAAGACAGTAGTGTTTAATGTTCGTGTTAAATATTGTCTTGTCGTACCCTTAACGGTTTGTTCTATTGTTGCCCTGACTTCTGTCAAGTCATGGAGTACTTGCTTTGTGGCTTTCTATGTTTTTCTTCGGCGACAGCCCAGCCGTTTAAGCTGGCTTTTGGCCTCGCAGGAGGTGTGTCTGTGTAAGCCTATCACAACTCAAGTTGAAAGCGATAAAGAAATTATGAAAGCCTACAGTGTTTATTAAACTGAATGCTGATTGGCTAAATTTGTCTGACAAGGACAAAGGAAACTAGTAGATTTGTTTATAGAGTGTAGTTGTTGATAAATGGATATCGTTACGTGATTTGTTATGCTGTACTTCAATTTTGACCGGAAAAGATGAAGAAAGGAATAAAAATACTGAAATTGCAAATAAATTATTCTGTTTTCTTGCAAAGTGCGTTAATTTAACATGGTAACTGGTATTGAAAACCTATTAAAAATTACATATCGCCGTGATTTCCTAGTCACTTGATTTTTCAAGGTGCCCGGATCTTCTTCTCTGAAACCACAAGGGCTACAGCTTTGATATTTTGTATGTAGCATCATATAGTGGCCCTTTACCAAGTTGTACAAATGGTGACCCTGGGGTCAGAATAAGCCCCTCGCCGGGGGTCAAATGTTTTGCATAGAAATATTAGGCAATACATTTAAACATCTTCTTTTTTTTGAAACCACAAGGTTAGATCTTTGATATTTTGCATGTAACATCATCTAACGGAGTACACTTTGCCAGTAGGTCGATTCAGGCCCTCGTGGGCCTCTTGTTTTCGGGGTTTTGGCCCTGTGAATATTTTAACAACTGGCCTTGCGTAATGGAAGGCACTAACTTGTTTTGTTCAAAGTCTACACACTGGCACTGCCGTGTCAACTTTTATCGGAATACCGATAGAAAACATTGCTCTACATTTCGCTGTTAAAATTATTTCACTTCATGACCATCAATCACTTATACATTGTCCTTCCCCAAACGCGCCGACTATCTTTTTTAAAGATATTTCTTGTTTATATTCATATATACATGATAATTTATGTGTTATACTTATATTATCTATTAATGCTGCCTATTGTCAACTATTTTATGTTTGTGATGCCATATCTTTTATTCTTCTTTGTTTTTATTTTTGTTTCTGTGCGTGCTTTTAGTTGAATGTGGTCTTTGACTGCTACATTTCCTATTCGACCTTTGTATCTACTTTTTCAATATACACAGGTACACGTTGGGTTGTCATTGGTTGTACATATATAAATAGCATTGAGAGGCATTATATGAAAGGGAATTGTTTAAATAGTGTTTATTGACATGCAATAACTTTCGACTTTTTCATTCATGATAATATTGTATTGACGAATGTGTGTGTGTGTGTGTGTGTGTGTGTGTGTGTGTTTTGTGTGATGACAAATGAAATGAAGATTAAACGAGGAAAAGTTCATGTCAGTATCTTCTAAATGTTTAAGTTATACTGAAACACCGTAGAAGAGGTTTTTGGAATGTTGTTAAGTGTATTTATTAAGTGTATTAACCAAGATCAGTGGGAGACTATTTAAGTAAATTTATCTTAATGGCATTATCACAACGGTCATGATACATTTATTTGGGAGAAGCTTGTTAATCTACAAGTGCTGGCTATGATATGAGAGGACAGCTGGACTGAAAATTGTGTCGCCTATACCTGAAACAGGATTAACATACATGTATGTTGATAACCATAGGATACAGGGCCTCCGGGGCCGAGGGGTTAACAACGTTGCGTTGTAAACGCTGCGGGTTCGAATCCCACTGGGAGTTCGACTTGTGAGAAAGTGTCGATTCTTACGGATGACGGGAGGTGTAGAGTACTGAGTTGACCCAGGAAAAGTGCCTCCACCACAAAAGAAAATCGACCGTCATAATTATATACCTTACATATGTTGTAAAAAATGACGTAAAAAACACCATACAATTAAGCAAACAAACAAAACATCATAGGATAACAATATAATTTTAGAAGAAGAATTTTAAACTACGCGAATCTTTTTATATCAGCGATTCCTGCCAGAAAACATAAATAAGCACGCTATTTTGAAGAACGCATACATGAAAGATAAAGCTAATTACAACTGGCATACTTCAATTTTACGAACAACTATCAAATGCAAGATTTCTTCTTTGTTTTGAGTGTTGAGTAGATATAAAAGTCGAACGGGAAATGTAGCATTCAAGGACCGCAGTCAAGAGTTCGCAAATACGTGTTTGCAAATATTTTATAATTCAATTTAATACTATCAATCTTGGTATAAAAACAAATATTGATACTAAACTTTAAGCTGTAACGTTGCTTAATAAATTTAAGTCTTTGAGATTTTTCAAATGTTATCGCTGACCCGCAACCCGCAACTTTGTCATCTGAGCTCGTTTGCGGGCATTGCCTTTTTCATATTGTAAAAGGCACTGACATTGTATTCTAGTTATAATGTCCATTATCCACATTTTGCGTATGGTGTATTGGTTTTATCAGTTGAACAAAATGTTACGCTTGGCGTGGAGACGTGGACGCCGCCATATTGTTTTATTCTTGTTTTATTCTTATTGACGTTTTAGAACGTTTTAGGACGTATAATAATCGCCGAGGTATTCGCTCAGCATTTTCTTTTATGCCTCACACCACAATTAATTTTCCATAGGGTCCCATTGTAATGTTGCTGTAGAGATAAACACAATTTACAACATGTATTTATGCTTAAATTCTTCATTGATCCAATATCTGCGATTTAAAACACAATTAACAAATATTTACCAGGTTGAAATGTTTTAAATTTTATGTTTGCGTGACACCTTTAATCAAAATTTAGCGTAATCATATGACAAAAATACAACCCTGCGGTGATTGGACCCATGATGTGTAAAATGAGGCAGAATTAGCTAGAAATATTATAGCAACATGAATTTTTCTGTGATCTCTTCCTAAAATGATGTAGATTTAGAACCTGGTAAGGATACATGAATGTATCAATAGAAAGACCTGTAAAATGTAGAAAAGCGGATTTTTTTTTTATCTACCTCCTTCATCTGTTCTGTATTGCACGAGTATTCAAGGGAAATAATAGTGTTGTGAGTCCTTTAGCAGTCACTGCCGAATAATGCAAACTGTATATAAGGTCATCATTTATTCAGGCCTAAAAGTGCATATTTGCATGATAAAAACGTGTTCGTTGCTTGTTGCGCTGCACTGAAGATGAAACATGCTGATTTGTTGATTTGTCTTAAAAAATGACCATATACACACTGACTTTTTTTTAAATCGTTGTTAGTGATTGAAGTAGATTTATTTATGAATGTTTCAATAAAGTATGCGAAAGTTACAAAATGTGGGTATATCCTCAAATCTTCGCCTATTTTCTGTGACAATATCGTTGAAATCCGAGTTTCTTGTGAAGCTGTCCCAGTGTCTGGGAAAATGACATAAGATCAAAACAAATGCATTTTGCATTTAGGAAACTTAACAGCAACTATTCACGTCAGTCTTTAAGAAGATTCAGCTTAAAGGTAAATATATATATATCGTTGAAATCCACGTTTACGACAGTCATACATCCGTGCCAGGTGACTTCATTTTATATATACTCGGTAAAAAAAGTTTTGGACCAGGGTATATAAAGTCATATAAAAATAAAACTGGTGGACAGAATTTAAGTATCTTTTTTTAGTAACCAAGGTCTACCCTACTCGGTTAATTTGGAACCAGAAACATTAAATTCCAAACAAGATTTGATTTTAAAAAAATATCGCGAACACACAAAGGGTCTGTAAAAAATGTTGCAAAGTCCACAAAAAGTAACAGTTACGGACACATTCGAGTAACCAATAAAAATATTATTTTTTTTTCGCAAACTTGCATTGTAAACGATAATTATTGTTGATTGTTGGTCTATTGTGAATTATCAACTGAGATAATAAGGGTTATGGTCGAATGTCAAGGTTTAGCGATCATTGTACGGGTTCGAACACTGCCATGGTCCAAAACTTTTTTTACAGAGTATAATTATAAGGGTGAAGCAATATGTAACCGATGTCCCGAGTACAGAACCACCCGATTTCATGCGCTCAATACCACCGTCGCTTATGGGAAACCCATGCAACTGTTAAATCTATATCATTTGTGTTTACAGTGGGATTGTGTTTGTACGGCTGTCCCGATAACAAGTAAAAGCATCGATTATAAAACAACGTTAAGTTCAATGAAAGGCACACAATTTGATCCTGTGTTACTTAAAGCTACAGAGTCCCTATATCAATCGATTTCTTCTTTGTAGGCGTGTCTTTATTTGTAACTTTATGTTCACCAGCTCACGTCGAAATCGGGTATTTAAGCGAGCAAATACAGCGTAGGAAATCATTCACTGTATATACATCGACCAGGGCACATCGTACCTATACACAGGTAACAGTATTTTTTACAGAAAAAAAAAAGTCAGCTTCTTTCGGGGCTCGAACACACGACCTTCTGATTTCAAGTCCGGTGCTCTATCCACTGAACTACAACGCTACTTGAGAAAATAGTATACTAACTACCATTTATTATGAGGCAAAATAACTTAACATATTTGAACGCAACTAAAGATGGATCACTAAATATGTAGTCCATATTATCGCAATTGTAAATTATAATCTCGACTTGTTATTTAGCGCTTGATGAGTTTGTATGCGCGCGCTTGTTATTACGTAATGCCTATTTAGTGTTAAAACTGCTACAACATACCAATAAATAGCAGTGGTCTAGTGGTTCAGCGTACAACTTTCAAAACTTACAAGTGCAAGGCTGTGGTTCAAATTCCGTTCCGGGAAACTGTTTTTTAATCACATATATTTTGGAGCCGTATATTTATCGATGTTACCTGTACGGAGGCTAAATAAAAATGTGAAATTTTACGCATCGATTTCTCCTTATATACCGACTTTTGGGGTGTTCGTCGATTTGAAACTACTTCACACGTGACTCATTCATATTCATGAGTTATTACCAGTTAAAATAGGGCGTGTACAGCTTTAAGTGGTTAACATTCTTATATCTCCATGCGAATAACAGTTCAAGCGGTCAACCTCGTGTAAGTTGTTATATAAAGTAGCCTCTATATATAACCAATGTCTTGTCACAAAACCTCATGTACTGAAAATATACACGCTATAATAAGCTGAATAGACAATAAAGTCGGATTTAGACGTTATTCTCTGCATATCTGAAAACAATGTTTAAATTACTAATTGTATCGTCTTTAATGCTGAGCATTGCTTATGCAACAACTTTAAGAAAATTGGGATCATTTGGCGTTAAGCATCCGGCATTTACAAACGTGTATGAAAATGCAAATGCATCTTATCCGGCAGATAAATACAACTTACTAATTTCTACTTTCGCCGCTCCGAGTTTGTTTTCATCAAATACAGATACTGTGCAACTGGTAAGAAACGTCGGAACATTTATGAACAATGTTGGATCAATAAAACCAGACCTAATTACATCGAGTGTCACATGGCCCAATGAAGTTGCATCCGTGCCAGGTGAGTTAACGCTTTTGTACATTACACGACAATTACACGTATATCAATGTATACATTATGTGACAAACCCGTGCATTATTTCTATATTATATGTCTTTAATCACACATTAAGAAACACACGTACCTGAATGTACGAATAATGTGACAACACAAGTGTATGAATGGTTAAACGATGTGATATAATCGTGCACTACACCCCCCATCCACCACCACCTTACATAAATAATTTTAAATATGTATGTTCAATGGCGTAGCTAAACCTTTTTTCCTCATACGCAAGCATATACGCAATATTAACAAATCATTAAAATTGCTTTGAATTGCATTATTAATACTTTATTGTCCAAATTTCCGTAAGCAGCTGCGTATCTGCGTATCAGTTACGCGCCTGCTAACACACATCTGCTAACAGGTCATAGGTCGTCTGCTGTATTATTGGAGTATACAATATACGACGGAATAAACTCGTTATCGTCTTGAGATATGATGATTTTTCCTTCGCCGGTGGAGAAAAATGGCACCAGCTTACTTGTCATAGTTAGGACACCGGTTCGTCTATCTTGGAACATTCTTCATGCTGATAAAAAGTCTGATCAATGTTTTCGTAAAATGTATGCTTTTTTAAATCCACATCATAGAAAATAATATGGGCTTGAAATTGAATAGCAGATTACAAGACTATTTCATAGGTATCCGGTGAAGATCGGGAAATCCAACACGATGTATAATTGTTTTATCGGAACCGAGGCCCTGCCGGTGTTCCGATTAAAACAGTTATACCGAGTGACGGAATTTCCATAACCATGATTGATTCTTTTTCTTGCATATCATTTACATTCAACGCATTAACGTCGCCAACTACGAGCGTGTTGCATGTGGATTTACACAATGACGTCACGCAACTATCATGGTTAATATCTCACGCAACTATCATGGTTAATATCTCACGCGACTTTTATCTGACCCCATGATCATGAATAATCCAGTATGCAAGAAAACTGTATGTGAAATGACACTCTTATTTTTTGTAGATGGAATTTTCTCGAAAACGATGTTAGTCATACCCGATGGGTTCCTCGTTCCATTCAAAACAACCGGCGCCATTAAACTTATGGACATTACAAATGGACAAAAGAATGGACCGTACACCATCACGAGTAAGCACGAAGGGGATTGGTTTTACCACCGTGTACACTGGCATGATATGGATGGAGACGGAGACCAGGATATAGTCACGTGTCGTGCAAGGGAACCAATTATACCCATTATTTTTGGTAGGCAACCGATATTGATGTTATTTGTACTTATGGTGGGGCAGGTTGCTAACATATATTGCTAAGAGTGTGCATTTTATGACGAAAGCACCAAACTTGACACTTAGACAAACATTTGATGATTTATTCGTAAGTTCCTTTTGTAATCACACCGAATTCAGTACATTGACTTTTGCTTAGTGTTTGTTTATCCCCAACACGCCTAACACAGACATAGAAACGCGAGATATCTGAGTCTATTTTGTTCAAAATGATTCTTATATTGCTCCTTGTTTGTAGTACAGTGAGGACCTACGTTCCATTGCGTTTGGGCGCTGTTGTTTCCATAGGACCATACATCTGTTCCACGCACTATTTTTTCAACTTTCTGCAAATGAATATAAGACAATTCATTATGCACGGAAGGCATCCCTTTAGTGTTGTCTTGTTTGGCATCATCCGCCACGTGCAATCTGTGTGACTGAATGGAGATCGGTCTGCATAATAGCCTCTTTGTGAGATATAATGCACATATTCACTGGTTTAGTTTCTGTATATTATATCTTGAAAACGGTAGCCATTTTGAAGTTAACATATACCCATTTTCAAACATTCGACGTTGGTCCGTACTCACCATATTCAGTACGAAACTGTCTAGCTATGTGCCAGATTTGGTGCTTTTTTTCAAACACTGCAATTATTACAACAATCTGCCCCACTATGTGCAAAACCAAAGTTTAAAACAGAATAAAAATCGACAATTGATGATATATCAATCTACGTCAAGGACAGATGTAATATATAACACGAATAAGCCTATAATATCAAAACACAGCTAATTGTATTAAAAGTATGATATAGTGGTTCTGCTCGTATTATAAAAGGTCGAGAAGACGAGGAAGTGATCTGGTTAGAGAACCCGTCCGGAAATTACCAAACAACGTGGAATACGCACGTGCTTGCGCATGGACCTGACAGCTTTTTCAGCTTTCTCCAACTGAACACAACCGAAGGCACCAAAGACTGCATTATGGCGGCACAGTTCTTTACAAAGAGTCTGACTGTATATTGGACTACCCAGACTAATGGTCTGTTCACAGATTCAACAAAAGTACGTACAGTTTTGTTTTGTGTCGTACATTCCGAGCCCATCTCCGCAATGACGATAGATATAGATACAAATTCGAACATGTTTCAGTTTTGTATCCAATGTGCATATGCACTAAATTATGACTCATGATACGTACGAATCAATTATTTATAGTTTGGTCTGGAAAACTCCACGATTAGTGTTTTGTTATATAAATAATTATTCATATGATGCTTTCATGCTCTAAAAACACTTGCTAAGTGAAATGTGTATTGAATAATATGTACAGCTGATACCAATATAAACCAGATAATATTTAATATTGAGTACCTTCTTTGTGGCTTTCTGGCCATTTTTTATTTTATATATACACGAACATCTTTGTGTTTTACTTATATTGCCTATTAATGCTGCCTTTTTGGTTAGAGAATAGTTCACGGCGGGGATTTCTTTATTTACACTGTCCCGTTTTTTTTGGATGACAGTAGGATAAGCGCGAGATTTGGTGCACCCTAAAACCTGGTTTAAACCCCCCAGCGGCCTGTTTGGCCACAGACCGTTCCAAGGCGGTAGCCCTATTGTCAACCCTGTTTGTGTTTTTGACGTCATATGCCTTTATTCCTTATTAACATTGCCATTCATGTTTGTCTTTTTACGTGTTTTTGGGTTTACTGTGTTCTGTGAAAGCTGCATTTCCTGTTCGACGGTTATACTTATTTTTTATGATTTAACATCAAACAACTTTTAGAGTCTTTAAGTTTTCCTGACTGCTCGGGGTTTTGATTTAAAATAACTAACATTTCATAAAGTAAGATTTCAAATAGTGATAAATAGTTGGTTTCTGAACGTATCGTATGATATACCATGCAAACACTTGCGACTAAATGTTTTACTGTAGACGGTGATTCGGTCCTCATTTGCATCTGTAATACACTAGTATATTACGGTAAATATGTTATGGCTTTATTACACACCCAGAAGCCATGTTATGTGATAACTTTGCGTTCAAATTGTAGTGATTTTCGTCTTTTCGTTACAGATCCAGAAGCGCGTCATCGACAACTCGATTGGCTCAGTGTTTGAAGTTGAACTGGTTGACCTGAACAACGACGGCAGACGAGATCTACTGGTTACAACTAATGGCGCCAATGGAACTCTATTGGCATTTGAGGTTCCAGACGACTTTAGGTAAGACAGATATGCGCGCCAGATGTGAACTCATGTTATAGCAGGACA
Organism: Cyrtodaria siliqua; assembly: GCA_037043455.1. Lineage (NCBI taxonomy): Eukaryota > Metazoa > Mollusca > Bivalvia > Adapedonta > Hiatellidae > Cyrtodaria > Cyrtodaria siliqua. Next base: position 270,111 of record JAWPHD010001761.1, read on the forward strand.
AATATGATCGAAAATTACATATAATTGAAAAATAGTTTATGCATTATATGCAGCTGAGCTTAATTGCGTTCTTGTTTACTAGTATGTATTATATATTGTTTAAGTGTGTTTAATGAATTAATTTTATTCTGTGTTTTAGCGAACTGGATCCGTATTGATAAAGCAACTTAAATGGAAAATATTACTTTAGTAAAAACTTGAAAAAAGCTGAAAGAATTATCATCAAAATGCCATGAAAAATAAAGGAATGAATGAATGAATGAATGTTGTTTTACGGCACGTCGACACATAAATAGGTCATATTGTGCGCAAAAACTGACGAAATATGAATAAATGAAGGATTAATTAAAAATTAATGTAAATATATCAGGATAAAACTATTAAAAAATAAGGGATGATATGGTAGTAATATAAACTATATATGTAAATCAACGAATGCCCGAAAACGGGTATATAAGAAAGTAATTATATACAAGAACATATTATACTGATTTATAAAGTCTGATTTCCTTAAGCATGTTAAGGAAATCTAAAACTAAAAATAAAGGAGATATGACCTATTGAAAGTTTGCAAAGAACATAAATGGAGGCGGCGAACTTAGAACGATGACGTCATTGCGCCCTTTACCTTAAATGGCATATCGACAAAATACATTTGAAAGCAAAGAAAATCACTGCTCAGGTTGATTAAAAATAAATATGCAGATGTAAAATATATAAATCGTATGCTCATTTTTCATTTGATTTTCTTTTCTATAAAACTTTAAAATACATTTTGCCAATATACCATACATGGTAAAAAAAGGTGCGATGACGTCATCGTTCCAAGATGGCTGCCTTCTTTTATCTTTCTTTAAATATTTTCAATAGGTCATATCTCCTTTATTTTTCATGGCATTTTATAATTCTTTAAAATTTTTATAAATGTTTTTCAGTCTTTTAAAATAAACCTTCTCTTAATTGTGTTTGTTGCTCCCAAAGGATCACCTTTATCAGTATTTATTAACATTCACACTAGCGTTCGTTTAGTGCAGTGTGGCGGCTGTAAAAAGTCTCCCCGTGCTACAAATCAGTAGTGTTATTTTTACTGGTCCTTTAGGGCCAACGAGCCCAATATAGGTGGCTTTGAAGTAGAATACCGCTTAAGCCGGTGCTAGGGGGCGTGAGAGGTATTGCTTCTTTCATTACTTCTCATGAACAGACTCAATAAAACCGAGTCTGCTGCTTTATTCTCTTAATTGTGTTTGTTGCTCCCAAAGGATCACCTTTATCAGTATTTATTAGAGTGCATCAACCCCTTTAATAGCGTTTTTGTTTACCAGTATGTATTTCAACGAGTTAAATACATTGTTATGTTTTACTAGTAACATGCCTTTGATAATGTTGTGTGGTAAGGTTGTTTATAGTGTTGAAAAGTCATAAGTACTTACAAATGAATCGTGACGCTGATTGCACATTTGATCAAGAACGCCTCCTGACTTTTTAACTGACCTATATAAAGCATCACATTGTTATAGATACGCGTAGTGTGGTGTGTCATGACTGTAACATAATAGAACAATATATATTTCAGACAATTATTGCTACACATAACTGGCACCTTTATGATAATGTTTCAGGACAGGAAATTTCATTAAGCACACCATAGCTGTTGGATTTGTACCCAGAACATCTGAAACGGGTAAAGGTGCGCCAGGAAGCGCATTTGCTGTGAAACCTTCGAGTAACACCAATAAGTAAGTAACCGAAAGAAACTGGTGTTACGGTGTAAGGAAAAAATTCGACCCCTATAAAATAATGACCTCCCGATCATTTTGCTATACACCGGTTCTGTAGAAGAACAGATACAATTAAATAGGTTTTGCACATGTAGAAATGCATTACATGGTCCGAGTATTAACTTTCATACCCTATTCAAAACTGGAAAGTGCATGACCATATCTTCTGTGATATTCGGTATCAATAATAAAGCTGTGATCATGTGATAACTGATAGAATTTCTGTGATAATTGATAATAGTCAGATAGTCAGATTCCTAATCATATAATACTTTCTCTGCAATTTATTTTCTCATCGTACCAATTGCTTGTTATAACTTGTATATGAATATTATACCTGAATACAATTGAATTGAATTGAATTGAAAACCATGCCAGTCCATCTCCTCACACAAACTAGTCGGCAGTAATATCTATAAGAAGAGAAACTAGAGACATGTCGACTGCGCGCCATTGCAAATACCCACGCATTCTTCACACGGGTCATTATGGTAAACATATATATGTTCACCCTTTCAACCCAGTATTCAAATCCGCTTATGACCCTGAAGCAAAGCCATGTATTCTGTGTAATCCCATCATCATGAAATTTAATTTGAGAAAAAACAAAAACATGCGTTTAACCCAAATGACCTCCACCACCCACCTGTCGCAAAGACACATAGGCACATCTCTGAGGTTAACATTATGACATTGTTTAATATCCTTTGTACTTTCTGCCGATGTTTCAAAAAAGAAATAGAAAAATATCTGTATTTGGAAATGAATTGAGAGTTTGTTTGACATGTTGACGCCTCTTCCCAAGGCCCCACAAGTGAAGTGGCAGAAATTAATACAGTGTTATTCCATCATCACAACTTACCATTTTAGACATTATTAAAAAATGAAAACATTGACCCGAGATTACACTCTGCCCCGACCCCATCCCGCCCCACACCCTAGACCCCAACCCAAGCCCTAAGCAGACGTCTGAGTTTGAATTGATAGTATCGTTTGATTAGTGGTTTAATCTTTATCTGTATAGACGAGTATATATATATATATATATATATATATAAATGTGGTGAAATGACAGTGTAACTGAACTGAAGTGATTTCTTTTCACTACCCATCCCTGAGGGTCCCTGGGGGCGGAGCCAAATATAACGCTGCTCTTAGTAGCCATTATCGTGAGGGGAAGTCATACTAAAGTAAGTTAAATTCTGCTCAGTGGTCTAGGGGGATATATGGTATCGGACGGACAGACAGACAAACGGAAACATTAACAATATCACCTAACGCTTTTTAAGCGTGGATATAAATATATATCACCATTATTTATTTTCAATAAAATGAAAAAAATTCTATATTATTTTAATATATTTTATTTATACATTATGATGAATTACACATTTTAAGAAGTAGAGTTTTAATAGTAAACTAGAAAAAGTGTCCCATTTGGCGATGTTAAACTTGGGACGGACAGTCGACGGATAGACAGACAGACAAGGCTAACACTAAATGCTCGCTCCACATTCTTCTCGGGGCATAACAATACCGTTCTAGGTCGATACCCCTACAATCAACACAGTGAATGGTGAACTTCCGGTACGACATTTGCCTCTACTTTCTAATTCCAGTATGAAGCCTACAATACTGCTTTCCGGTGATGATGACGGTCGAGCATACATGTTTGAGGCCAACAGCCAAGACCCGAAGGATTGGTCTTACAAGAAAACCACTTTCTGTGATGCTGGCTCTGGAACCGTCGGTCAAGTCTCTGCAGCCGACGTGAATGGTGACGGATATATGGACGTGTTTGTACCATCATACAGTACTAATGAACTATTTGTTTATACGTTTGCACCACTAACATTAGCTAATGAAGGCAATGTCATGGTGGGATAGAGAGCTGCAATGTACTGTACGTACGTGCAATGCACGAATATGATATAAAGAGTACACATATTGCAATATAATGTAATACAAAACTTTACGTAATATTTCTCCTTTTTCAACCAATGACCAGGCGAGTTTATTTATGGTTTTGTTGCCATGGTCGTAGCTCTAGCCCTCGAAAGTAGTGCTATAAACAAAATCCCAAAATGTAACATAGCATAAAAGACAATGCATGGCTTGGTGACATTGTTTTGGCATGAAAATGAAGAAAACAGTTATTTCTGTATTGGTAAAATGCATCCATATGCACCACTGCGTATCTGCAATGTGTCCATGCCCCCAAAGGCCATGTAAGTACTTTTTTGACAGGATTTTATTTGATAGAATAACAGAACAAAACTATTAATCCCAGCTTGGATGTTTAGCATTTTGATCCAGATCCCATCTTGGATGGTTAGCATTTTGATCCAAGTCTGGATGTTTAGAATTTTATTGACTATGCATGTTAAGCGTTTTCCCTATTTGTTCAATAAGCCAAAATAATATCAATCCGATCCCTTTATGCGAGTGCGCGTTGTACATCGTCCGTCATTCCGTTTCTGTTGAAGCCGTATATTAGTAAATGGATTCTGGTTGTTTCTATAATATAGTCGGCGGCTCAACTGAGGCATTTTTTGAGTATAATTTGGCATTCAGGATTATCTAAGTCTTCACAGGGTGCCAGTAATAATAGGAGTGGATGCCAGTTTGGCGTTGGCTCCTGTGGGGTCAAAAACCAGTGTAAATGTCGAAGGAGTGAAATAATTACTATTGTAACCGTAATAAAGGTATATTATCAATTTCCAGTATTTTAGGTGAATTTGGCATCCATGCTTATTTTAAGTATTTATAGGGTGTCACTTACGATAGGGGTGGATGCCAGCTTGGCTTTTGTGCATGGGATCAAAAACTACTGTGCATTTCAGGATACCTATGCGTCAAATACGAATCGAGATTTTTTTTATTGCTTACTTTATGTTTTCATACCTGATACGGTTAGACAGAATGGAAATAGACGCTCCCGGATCTGTTTGCAATCCTGCCATAGCCATCCGGTATGCTTCACAAAGCCTAAAATTCAGTTTGACCCCATTGTTTCCATTGTAAAAATTAAAACAACATGACGGCGTTATTTTTAGAAATTGTCGTCTGCGCATGTCTGTTTCTAGGGTTTAGATGTACCAAGTAAAATGTAGGTTATGCAGGGTGGTGTTGTTGTCCAATGTTCAGCACCTCCGGCAATCGATCATACTTACCCTTTATTTTGGAATGAAAACCATTATATCTAGCAAATAAAGGGTAGGTTAATAGTATACTGCGCTTATCAGCTTATCATTTGCAATTTACACCACTGTTGGTCAACAGATTTTTTAAGTCACCCTACCCTAGAAAAATGGAATCTTCCGCCGTCGCCATTTTGGTGTTATATGGAATATTGATAAATATCGTTTAAAATGAAGAAAATCACTGCAAATGAATGGAAAAAAATTACTGGTCATATAAAGCATTATTGCCATTAAGTATTACTTATTTTTCATACAGTTGCTGTCATGTTTTCCCTATAAATCAGTAAATTTTCATATTTATAAATATTCCATATATAGTCATTTAGAACCGTGATGTCATAGCTCTAATAATGGCCACTTACCTATCCTTTTCAACAGAAAACTCAAATGAGCATACCTTCTTTGTTTATCATGCGATTTTGATAATTCTTTCACCCGTATTTAGGTTTTTCAGAACTCTCATTCATACAGATGGTTTGGCTGTGTCGCTACATTCCCTTTAACTGTTGCTCGTTTGAAGAACGATGCATTGTTTTTTCGATGCATATTATGTCAGGTGTAAAATCTGTTGTTCTCTGAAAACAATTGAAAAAAAAATGGAAATGGCGAGCTGCGATCTTAATGTGTTCTCTAATGATCGTGTCGCCCATGTAGCTGACAACAGTACTTGTAATGCCTATGATAAACTTGATGACTTGCACATCGATTGAATGGACGGATAAGCTGTAGTGGCGAACTGTAAATGGGTCAACCACTAAACAGGCAGGGCGTTACAAAATGGTATGGTCATGACCTCTTGTGATAATTTTTCTGACAAGTTTAATAAAGAGTGTGACAGTGATCACGAACAAAGATAAGATCTTACGAAGATCTTACGGAGTTTTTGAATAACACCACCGTAGAATTAGATATAAAAGTCGAACAGGAAAAGTAGCATTGAAGGACAACAATCAACCACAAACACACACAGAAACAATGAACAACTTTAAAGATGAATAAAATGCCAAATAAGACATCACAAACACAAAAGGGTTGACAATACGGCTACCACCTTGGAACGGTCAGTGGCAAAAAGGCCGATGGGTCTGATGAGCACTCTATGTCAAGTCCGTTTGTGGCAGAAGAGTTATTAAATTACTTAACCATTTACACTGTCCCGTTTTACTGGGATGACAATAGGGTAAAAATAAGATTTGGTGCACCCTAGAACCTGGTTTAACCCCGATTCGGCCTTCTTTTGCCACTGACCGTTCCAAGGCAGTATCCATATTGTCAACCCTTTTATGTTTGTGATGTCATATCTTGCCTGTTATTCATATTATTAGTTGTTATTAGTTTCTGTCTGTGGTTGACTGTGGTTCTTGAATGCTGCCTTTCCTGTTCGACTTTTATATCTACGTTTACGATAATTAAATGTATAAAAGTTATTCAAGGTTCATGGTAACAGTAGCAATGATGAAATCCTCAATTGGACTACAAGCTCTAGAAAAACGAAAATGTTAGACACATATAAGCAATAGAAATAGGAACAAAAGTCGAACAGGAAATATAGCATTCAAGGACCACAATCAACAATCACTTATCGAAACAAATATCAATCACAAGAAGAAATAAGAGACAAGGTATGTCACATCACAAACACAACAGGGTTGACAATAGGGCTACCACCTTAGAACGGTCAGTGGAACCAATTTCGCTGGTGGTTTAAACCGGCTTCTAGGGTACACCAAAGGCAGCTATAAAAGTCTAACAGGATATGCAGCATTCAAGTCCCACATTCTATACGCATAGAAACAAAACAATAATTACAAAGATGAATAAAATGTAATATATCACAAATATAAAAGGGTTGCCAATAGGGATACCGCCCTGAAACGGTCAGTGACAAAACAAAATGCGTCTATGGTTTAAACCAGGTTCTAGGGTCACCAAATCTCACTCTTAGCCTATTGTCATCCCAATAAAAAATAAAGAAATCCCCACCAGGCTATATCCTATGATTTTTGGAACATGTATGTCTTCTTCCACGGCGGTCATCTTACAGTTTACGTCATCTAAAGAATGGAATCCCGAATCTTCATACTAAATGTGTTCTAATTCCTGCAGCAATATCGGTGTTGTCTGATGATCACACTATGTCAATACGTTGAATTCAGAGATAACGAGCACTTCTTCTTACCTAACCCTGCAATCATGAGTGTGTTCTCGGGTACCAGTAGACTTTACTACGTACCGGGCACCAGTCTACTCGGCCACCGAGAACACACTCATGGTATGAGGCAATCGGAACTCTTCGCCAATTTCCGTACTCGGATTCCCGAGTGACGGAATCCGACGAGGCAGTTCCGATTGGGTATGAGGTTGACCTGAAAATAAATTGGAAACCGATTACCGAGGGAGGGTTGCTGGACTTCTGCTTACCTAACCACACCATTAATGGAGAAGTATGTAGATTCCCAGCATGTGTCCGTTTTGGAGACTGAAGGTTTCTGTAAATAATAAGCAGAATTAGCTCTCTACTATGTACTGGATTCCACACAAAGGACGTTTTATTGCAAATCTAGTTCCCGTACCACAACTAAGGTGTCACAACTGTTTACGTCCTGCCTTTCCGCGATTGAAGAACATGTTTTAAATATTGCAAAACGGTTTTCGAAAATTCAGGAATCAATCTGTTTTGGGTCGATCAAAGACTTGGGAAAATGATGAATTACGGTGCAAGCATTTCCATGCCTCTGCTTAAGCACCTGCGACTTATTCAATATATACACCATTCAGTATTTTTGTGTCTATGTTACCAGTATTCCCCACTGGTAGCCCCATTTTATAACTGCTTCACTACAGATCACTAGTTAATACACGACAAAAATAGTTCTGAAAATATTTATTTCAGTAAAAATATTTTCCGTGAAATAAACATCAACATTTATGCAATGATATATGAGTTATCATAGCAACCATACAACTATCAGCAAACTGAGGTAAGAATAACAACTTTTTGAAGGTAGATAATCACTACAGAAAAAGTAGTTCCAAAAACAGTGATATTTATTTATGGTAATTTCACTGTTTGAAAACAGTGGATTACCTCTTTTATTTCATTGAGAACATTATATAAATCACTGGAAAACATAAAATAAGTAAACTTAACAGTTATATTCTAAAACAAGTTTTGTTTTTACATTGAACAAAGTGTGGTTACGGCAGTGAAAATAAAACTCTATATTTCACAGTATCAAATAACACTTCTATTTCACTGCTAAAATGCAGTATTCCATTGATTATCATGAAATAAAATTGTTTTATACATATGTGTATCAATACATGTACTGCTTTGCCATTTATTGTTTAATATTGATCTCATTCATAAACTGTATGCTGATTGCGGGTTATTGCCTTTTGTAATAATAAACGGCAGAATCCCAAACTCATGTTTATTTTGTAGTTGTTTTTTTTGTCGTGCTCATGACACAATGTTGCTAAAATGTGTACTAAACTAGGCCGCGTGACCTGTACGATTAATTATGTTAATGAAATATTTTGCTCTGGAAAACTAGACGACTAGGCTATTTATGTTGTATAAATCATTTTGCCCCGTGTGGTTCCCGGGGGCCCCGTTTGGTCACGGGGCAAATAATAGGGTCACTGCAGATCCCTTTCGAGGGGTAGGCAGAGGGGTTGAATCCCCCCCCCCCCCAAATTCATGTTCATTTTATCAGTTTTTCTTCATGTTCATTAAAGGTCTTCATCATAATCCCTGCATTGTTTCAGGTGCCCTCGCTCACATCAAAAGAGCAGTGGCAGAAAACAATAAACGTGTGTTGCAACCATAAAGGTAAAACGGACATAAAGTTAACAATGGGCCATAAAGGTAACAACTTTCGGTCATAAAGGTAACAGCGTGTCATAAAAGTGCCACTGGTCATAAAGGTAACAACTTCGGCCATAAAGTTAACACCATTTTTGGGGGGTCATAAAGGTAACAACATCTGGACATAAAGGTAACAACAGAGATTCGAATAAAATTAATATATATATATTGTATATGTAAAGGCTGGACAGATAAGCGCATGTTGCCATGCGATATGTATTGAGATAAGATACGGAATACGATACATTTTCACACTTTCAATTTTGCGAAAAGTCTCTAAAGAAAAAATCTGACACAAAAAATAAAAAGGAACAAGTTCAAAGAAATAATGCAGAGAGAACATTACAACAGAAATGTTTCGCATATTCTCGTGTGCGCATTTTACGGTTGGGTGGACTTCTGGTGGTGATTTTTTTCATTTTCGGGGGAAGATTTTACCCACTCACGTTTGAAGTGGCATTTAAATTTTACAAAAATCATATCAAATTATTACATCTTACGTAAACATAACATTGGTAAGTAAAGAAAATGAATGTTGACTTACCCCACCCACTTTTGAAGTCATTGTTGTGGTATACAGGAAGTAAATCACTGTGGTATTCATGTCTGGTGTATCGAAAGGAGTTCCCAAATATATAATCCCTAACTTTTTTTGTGATAAAAGGCATTTTTGAGTATTTAAGCCTGTTTATTCTGGCTGAAATGACTTTATTGACTTGTTTGTGATAGCTTAAAAACATTTGCATGGTTGTATGATGATTTTATTTATCAATATGAAAATTTTGAAAGTGAAAGTAGAACACATTTAACAGGTGCCGAATGAATGCAGTTTGTTCACGGTGTCATTTCTAGAGAGGCAGGTCTCAAAACTAAGAACATGTAAGTGAATCTTAGTTTGAATTTCATTTTGAAAAATGGCTAACTAGAAATCTTGGACAATATTGCATTGGACTCAATGAGATTTGATTTACTTCCGGTACACCTTGTTAGAAACAGCACACAGAACATCACTGGCAGACCAAAATATATCGGTTTTGACTGAATTTATCATCTGAAATGATTTTGAAGATGATTTGCAAAAACATACAAGGTAAAACAGAATTGAAAGAAAGTATATGGCAAAAAGCTTTTGGGGCCATTTTCCTTGAATTAAAATTCAAATTTTAAAGTATATGTGTACAATAATGCGTAAAAAGAATTATATTCATATATTCTGACATATTTCTCTGCATTATGAGCCATAAAACATAAAAGGCCCAAATACACTCAGAATATATCTTTTTTTAAAGTGGGTACTGTTTACATTTTGGTGGCCATCTTGACGGCCATCTTGAAAATACTTTTATTAGACTTTGGATTTTCTTGAAATAAATTGATATAACCAAATCATTACTATTGTATATTATTTTCCTATTTGATGCCCTTTCCGCTGATATTAGTTTTCAATTACTCACGGTGGACGAAGTGAAATATCAACTTGACACACGAGTCTGCTCTTATTTCAGACTTGTTACCTTTATGTCCAGATGTTGTTACCTTTATGACCTTCAAAAATGGTGTTAACTTTATGGCCGAAGTTGTTACCTTTGTGAGGGGCATTTTACCTTTATGAGACGCTGTTACCTTTATGACCGAAAGTTGTTACCTTTATGACCCATTGTTAACTTTATGTCCGTTGTTACCTGTATGGTTGCTACAAACGGAGTTTCTACGATAGAATTTGCAGCAACTCTGCAGTTCAGGATCTAGGCCCATTTTCCATATTTTATTTCGATGTACATGGAGGATGAGCCTAGCATGTTCATGCCTGGTATGCGCCATATAACCTTTCATGTGTTGGTGCGCCTTAAAACCCAAGTCAATTCAATTCATAAATCATTTTAATATTAATTGAGGATCTTATAAACTAACTCGTACTTCGTTTCCAGACCAAATATGTTCATAAACAATAATTAAACCGAAGGTAAGATGCGGTTTAATTTAATGCTAAGGCATATGAAACTGAAACATACTATTCTGGTTTTAATTTGTATTGACACCAATCACTTTTCCAGATTGCCTGCAGTCCCTTTAATGCACCACTTAAAGCTACGGCCGCTTAAAGCTGCAGACCCTGTATTTAAATCGCTTTCTTCTTTGTAGAGTGTGTTTATTTATAACGTCCTGTTCACCAGCTCATGACGAAATCTTCTATTTAAGCGATCAAATCTAAACGCAGGCCAGACTCTATTGTACCCATCTCGGCGCGCCCGATGGCGCATTCAGTTTGTTGGCGGAGGGACTATAAACCTTAGAATTACACACACATACACACGCGCAGTCCAGACTCTATTGTACCTGTCATATTGGTTAAAAACCGGAGGGACTAAACTCCTTAGAACTACACACATACACACACGCAGGATAGCATTCACTTTTTATACATCGAGCAGTGCACATCGTACCTGTATATATGGAGCATTATTTTACAGGAAAAAAAGGTTTGCTCTCTTTCGGGACCTGGCCTTCTAACTTACAGCCCGACGTTGAACTACAGCCACTGAACATACTGAACTACAGCGGTTTCTTGAGGACATGGAATATTTAGTACCATACTCGTATATTCTGAAACGAAAAAGAAACGCAACTCGGGAATTTACTCTGTCGATAAAACGAAGAAGATGCCTAATGTGCATTACGAGTGATGCGATGGTCGATGGTAAGATGCGATGGTCGATGGTCCATCGCATCTTACCATCGACCATCGCATCTTACCATCGCCATCGCATCTTACCATCGATGGTAAGATGCGATGGTAAGATGGCCCTAACAGGACACCGTACAGTTGTGTCCTTTTTCTAAATAACTGCAACTTTTTTTTTATGAAACATCTTGGGATTTCTTTGGAATATTATGTGGAATTAAGTGTGCAGTATATACAATATGTAGCGAAAATTCCCGAGTTGCGTTTCTTTTTCGCTTCAGTATATTACGATGCATATTTGAACGCCCCTCAGTGTTTGTCATTATGTAGTCCATCATGTCGAAAATAAAAATAACCATGCATGGTGTAATACTATTTATCAATTTGAATTTCCGTCAAAACTTTTAACCTCGATTTTCTATATAGCAGTTGATAAGTTTGTTCTGTAGTTATTACCCAATGATTATTAAGCTATTCTACAACATTAGACAAGATTCCGTGGTTTAGTGATAATACCATCATGTATAATACCTTCATGTATTACAACTAAAACCGCAAGGACCCTGGTTCAAATTCCGTTCCGGGAAACACTATATTCGGAAGCCGTATAGATATCGATTGTACCTGTACGAAGTTCCTACGGAAGCAAGATAAAATGTTATACATGTATTTTACGCATCGATTACAGACATTTTAGATGTTTGTCGAATTAAAACTACTTCACCCGTGACTTCTTCAGATTCATGAGTTATCACTTCAAGTATAGCGTATGTAGCTTTAAAAGTTCTGCTACAACATTTTGGCCCCATATCGCGCATGCAGTTATTTCCATATGACATTTTTGTGTTAGTGAGCCATGAAAAAAAATGCTTCACTAGAATGAAATTGTTACAATCGAAGTCTTAACAACAACAGAATTGAGTTTTGAAGCACCACAATACAATGTAGATACAATTATATGGATACAAGCCTTATTAATTGACAGGAAGGTTCAAGTTCGTGGAATGGATTCAGAAATATTTGCCAATTGCCATTTGCTATTTGCCATATTTTGCCTGTGATAAACCCAGGGATCCGGGATCATCCGGGACCTAAATTATATTTTTTGGTGATATATTATTGGCGATTTCATTTGTTGATATAAAATTGTGACTTTTGAAAGAAATAATTTATAATTAAATTGTATTTGTGAAATTGGCTTTTCGTGTCGCTTTGGCAATCAGCAAGTGGCAAATAGCAAATGGCAATCAGCAAGTGGCAAATAGCAAATGGCAAATGGCAATTAGCATGTCCCAACCCGCATTCCATTGTCGTATATTGTTTCTACATCGAATAAAACGTTGTTTAGACTCTCTTTTTTCTATTTGTATCTGCCATCAGCTGTTTGTATCTGCCATCAGCTGTTTCAGTTCCCGTTTACATATTCCTGTTCATTACCATTTAAACACAAACTGAACGTTTTGTTGTAACGATGGTGAATCGAATCGACAGGTTGCAGCATCGGTGTTGGGAACTAAATAAAAAATAATAAATAAATAAATAAAAATAACGTGTTATTTGTTGAAAACAAACATATTTTAAGCTTTCCTGAAAACATGTCCCAGATTACTGTAGTTAGATACAAGGTTTGAATATCTCTCTGGTCAACATTTTTACCTAACTGGTTTCATCAATTATTTCACTGGTCAAATTCCGAGAATTATCGACAAATCAGGACTGGTTGGAACCCCAGATGAATGTAGTTCTCGAAACAGAAAATAATACGATCAAACCTTTTTTCTTCTTCTATGTGGTTGCCGGGGTAAAATACAACCACTGCAAATCCCGCTAGAGGCAGACGGATAGGACCCCGCCTCACCACCCATCCCCCTCCTTTCCTTCATGTTCATTTTGTCATTTTTTATCATGCTCATTCAAGTTCTTCAACATGACACCGCGTATGCAAACGTGGAAACGCGGCTCCGTCGTAAATGGAGTCTACTCTGCATTTCTGCAGGTTAGAAGGTTCTATGTCTGTTCTCTATATTTTATCTTGATGTAAACGGAGGATGAGCTTGTCATATTAATTTCTGTCAGGTGCCATATAACATTTCATGTGTTGGTGCTCCGTAAAACCCAATTCAATGCTATGACCGATATAACTTCATAAAATATTAAACAGGTGGATGGGGGCATAGGGGTATGTCATGGGATGTTAATCAGATTTCAAACGTATCTGAGCTTTTATCAAAATTAATATTTTGAACAAGAAATGAAGGACCTGTTAAGTGTTATTAAAAATATTTAGCTTTTTTAAATAGTTCAAAGGCCGTGACTGCAGTTTCTAATCCGCGCTTTCTTCTATGAACTAGTTAACTTCCTAAAATGGATGAGGATGAAGTATGAGGTAGCGGGGACGGGTGCATATAGTAGGAACGGGTACAAGTCAGAATGGACTGGTTATCCAAGCTTTTATTAATATTAACATTGGTTTAAACATATTTTATTTCAAAAGCTTTTTGCAACATATTTGTACACAGTAGAAGAATCAAAGTACTGAAAGTACTGAGCGGCGTAGGTTGGTCGAAGAGGATTAACTGTCTAGATCCTTTGTCATGTTGAAGGGGCGTGAAAGAAGCAGAATGCGTTGCATTTGTTTTGTTATATGTTTTATGCCATTTATGTGAAGAAGCCTGCCAACAGTTTTATTATAACAATATTATCAAATGCGGAATGTATTGTAAACTGCAAGCAATCCTTGTTGTGCAGCAATCCTTGTTGTGCAGAGGCTCTACTTTCAATGTCTAGTCGATGTATTGGTGGACTAAATTGAAGGAGATAATTCAATTTAGTAAATATTGTGCGAGATACAAGAACATAGCTACAGATGAACTTTTTGATAAGTTGAGTATTTATCAATTGGTATATATTTAAATGCATATTTCAAGATTTCAATTGGTTAAAATAAAACGATAAAATTGTGTGACATTGTTTTGGGGTGGCATTCCACTAATATTGTATAGCATTACACAATATGTAACTTTTTATAATAAGCTTTATACAGTTTGAGTTGGCGCTCCTACGACAACCCATACTTTGATGAGTTTGCATGGTTGTTTTATTATTTGACAATTTTGATTACTTTATTGATGCCCATCCTTTTGGTTTTAATTGGGTATTTTGACATTTTTAATTGGGTATTTAAGCTGCTTATCTGTAGCTCTGTATACAAAGTTTTAAAGTGACACATGACACTCGCTAAATGGTTATCAAGCATTGAAATAATAATTTATCCAGTATCATGTAGAAATGGAACCTGCTTTCATATATTTTCTTTGTTGATTTTTTGGGTTTTTTCGTCTTCAACACTATGTTATTGGTGCAATGTAATCAATAGTTAATACTTTACGCAAAGAAATCGCTTTATGATATTCCTATAACTAGATGTATCACTGAAGGTGATAACTACACCCCACACACATTTTTTAGTAAGATCAATGGCAATAACTCTGCATGGTATTGCATGGTATTGAGAGAGCTGCACCAAAACTGAGTCATTTACACTTCATGTTTAGCTAAAAAAAAAATCGTTGTTGTATTGAGGGTAGCTAAATGTATTCGATCAGCTTACCACAGTATGAGGGTACATCACTCAGCTACCGGCTATAAAGGAATGCCCTGCACCTATAGACCGAAATGTTCGTGAAGGGGAGGTAACTCCGTACAGAAGCGAAATATACTTATTGTTTTTACAAATATTTCTTTAAAATTATCATTTATTTATTAATTTATTTATTTGATTAAAGTAAAAAACATATATCACAATATACATTTTAAAGTGGGTCATGAAACCTTTAAGTATAAATAGAAATGAAATGTAAAACAGAATAAAAACTGAGAAAACAAGAAATATCACTGAAAGTGACAAATGCCCACGAAGTGACCTTTGACCTCTAAGAATGACCTTGACCTTGGAGCAAAGGACCTTGATTTTGTGCGCGAAACGTCGTTTGGTTGTGGTGAGCACTTTTGCCAAGTTATTTGAAAATCCGTCCAGGCATGCAAACGTTATTGAGACACAATTTGACCTTTGACCTCTAAGTGTGATCTTGACCTTGGGGCCACAGACCTGGTGTATTTGCGCGACATATCGTCTTGTTGTGGTGAGCACTTGTGTCAAGTTATTTGAAAATCCGTCCATGAATGCCAGAGTTATTGACCTATGAACAGCAAGTGGGACCTTGACCTTTGAAGTACGGACCTGGATAAGTTATTGAAAAATCCATGAAGCGGGTTTGAAATTGCATGAAGTGACTGAAGGTAAATTCCGAACAAACATTTTTTGTGTACTTTTTGTCCTCCAAATGACCTGCACTGGACACATTGGCTTGTTTTTTTACCTATGAACTGCAAGTGTGACCTTTCTCTTTGAAGTACGGCCCTGGGTATTGCGTGCGACACATCGTCTTATGGTGATCACTTATGCCAAGTTATTCAAAAATGCCTGCAGGGATTGCGACGTTACGGTCCGGACACGAAAATGCGTACCTGCTTTTGATCTATGAACTGCAAATGTGACCTTGACCTTTGAGGAACGGACATGGGTTTTGCGCCCGACACATCATCTTGTTATGGTGATCACTTGTGCCAAGTTAATTAACAAAAGGGCCCAAAGGGCCAAAATGGCCCTAAATCGATCACCTAAGTATCTTTGCAATGATGAAAAATTTGTCCTATCGCAAATGCTGATTGAAGATATTTTTAAGTCTTTCCTTATGTAAGTCTATGTAAAAATATGCAAAATCTCTACATACAAATTTTGGACCCAGGGGTTGCAGCCATCTTTGACCCCAGGGACTGCAAAAGAGCAAACTTTATAGACTAGGGATTAGCAATCATTAATAATAATAAAGAACAAGAAAACAAGGTGGCCTGTGAATGCTCTACAGACTAAAATGGCTCTTATATCAAGGGGTTCCATCATTAAATTCCTTTCAATACCTTATTACAAGAGCAAAACACAACAACACCCTCAACCAAAATTTAAACCCACAACTCCATGCTAATAATTTAAAAGAAGATTTGTTAAGTATTTCCCTATACAGGTCTATGTAAAACATTTGACCACAGGGACGGGGGCCAAATGTGACCCAAGGGTCACCGTTTGTACCAACTTGGTAGAGGACCATAAGTCTATAGCAAACGCAAAACATTAAACCTCTGGCTCTTGTAATTTCAGAGAAGATTTTTTACGTTTTCCTTATATAAGTCTATGTAAAACATGCACAATCTTTATATACAAACTTTAGAAAAATTAAACAAAAGAAAATATCTCATCCAAATAAGAAACGATAATAATAAAAAAAAAAATAAAAAAAAATACCTCCAATGGGATTTGAACCGACGGCCTAAGCTTCCCAGTGTACCGGAAGTAATCTAAAGATTGTTCTATGGCGGCCATCTTGGATGTCGTGTTTACCTAATTTTAACAAATTTGTAAAACATTCACCTAAGAATCATCCATGTGAAGTGTGGTCAAAATTTACCAAGCTGTTTCTGAGAAGAAGATTTTAAAAGAAAATCCCTAAGGAAGTCTTTGTAAAACATGTGACATCTAGGGCGGCGCCAAATGTGACGCCAGGATCACCATTTGAACAGGCTTGGTAATTGCAAAATATTAAACCTCTGGCTCCTGTAGTTCCAGAGATTTTTTTTCCCCCCCGATATAAGTCTATGTAAACCTGTGACCCCCGAAGCAGGGCCAAATTTGCCACCAGGGTTACCATTTGAACAAACTTGGTAAAGGACCGTAAGCTTAAATATTAAACCTCTGGCTCTTATAGTTTCAGAGAAGAAGATTCCTCCCCCCACCCCCCCCCCCCCCACCCCCTCTATATAATCCTATGTAAAACTGTGACCCCTGGGGCGGGGCCAAATTTGACCCCAGAGTCACCAGTTGAACAAACTTAATAGAGGACCATAAGCTGATGCTACAAGTAATACATGAGAGCTCTATGCCTTGTGGTTTCAGAGAGAAGACTTTTTAAAGTTTTTTCCTATATATCTATGAAAAATATGCAAAATCTCTATACACACTTTGGACCCCTGGGGCACGGCCATTGTTGACTCCGGTGACTTCATTTTAACAAATTTGCTAGTCTAGGCATTGGTGAACATTTTAAAAGAAAAACTGTCGAAATCTGTCTAGCGGTTCTTGAGAAGATTTGTTAAGGTTTCGATTATATATGGTAATGGCGGCCATCTTGGATGTCGCGCTGATCTAATTTTAACAAATCTAAAATGCATTCAACTAAGGATCATTCCTGTGAAGTTTGGTCAAAATTGGCCAAGCGGCTTCTGAGAAGAAGACGTTTGAAGCCAAAGTTAACTACGACGACGGACGACGACGGACGACGGACGAAGAGTGATCCCAGTAGATCACCTTGAGCCTTGAGCCTTCGGCTCAGGTGATCTAAAAATCCATGCATGGGTTTTGAAGGTACAGTCCGGATACGAACTGCGGAATGACGGACGGACGGACACGTTTTCGGGGGCATAGAAATCTTCAATGAATTTGATCTGAAATACTTTCGATGTGAAACGAATCATTTATCAATTGTTAATAAAAGAATCATATTAAGGGTGCCCTCTGGTGAATATCAGTATAACAAGATTTTTTAATTTCCCTGTTTGTTATGAAGACTAACATATTTCTAGTTAGCTTCTGGAAAAATAATGACGTCTTGGTGATTTAACTTTTTAGCAATATTAATCTTTATTAATACACCCACAAAGCCCAAAGTGGGGTTTTAAATTCTGAAGCAGTTGAAAATTGGGTATGGTTTTAGAAATCACCCAATATTTTAGGTAAAAAAAAGAAGCAAATGAAAAAAGTTATGAGAAGCTAAACAGGTATCAACACAAAAGTTAGAAAATCCTTAAGATAAAAATAGAAGAAATTGTTTAAGTTATTAATTTTAACACACCTTCTAATGAAACGAAAGAAATCGCAGAAAACTGCATTTTTGACAAATTTTGGGCAAGACAAACTTATAGAAATAATAACAAAATATTTGTAATAGACTGGTATATAATAGAGAATTATAAGGTTACTAAATAAATGTGATAAAAAGTATATGTCGATGTTCATATAAAAGAGTTAACAATTAAAAATAAAGACCCATCATTTTATTACAGAAAAAGAATGATATATGTGCTTTGGTTTTATTGATTTTTTACATCAAAAGTCATTGAATTGACTGGAATACATACACCTGATATACAAACATCACATTTAATTGAATTACAAACAGTGCATCAATATATAATATGCATATGACCAAAATACGTTAAAAGAAATGTTGATTTACCCCACCCACTTCATTTTGTATGGTATATTTTATCCGACTGTTGTATTTGCTTGTGTATACTGAAAATAGCATCTGCCATGTTGGAATTAAAATTAACGTTAACATAATTTTAAAACAAATACAAATTATCTATCTCTAAATGTGATATATCACACGGTATACAGTTGTTTGTCAATCAGAAGCATGTCGTGTTTTCAGCCCTCATTATATAATTCCTGCCCTCAATACTGTGGTAAAGTGTGCAATATACCATTATTATGAATAAATCAAACCCTAACCCTGGTATGTCACACAATATACCAACGTTTAGAGATCAGATGTGTAGGAATTATCTCTCGAGGCTAAAGCCCTAGGGCACATATAGGGTCTCAGGGATGATACAGTGGTTGATATGAAAACTGACATATAATAATCTATAATTATCAAACCTACATCAATGTGTGGGGTTCATGATTGTGAACATGTATACTAAGTATCACGGATGTACGACTAATGATTTTGGAACATCTTTCCACTTTTTACAACTTCCACATACGCGTTTCGAGAAAATATTTGCAGATCACGCTAAATCGTCACCAGAGGGCACCCTTAAACCGAATACTGAACTAAATCGCTCGATTTAAAGAAAAACCTATTAGTCAAAATGTTGAAGCAAGTTTTCTAACCGCGATCGTCGTTAATTTTACATCGGCCTCATTCCGGTAATCGGGAATACATTAACAACCTATTTCTTATTGTTTGGTACTCGGCTTATAACTTTAGTAATTCAGGTAAGAAAAATTGATGCGCAGAATGAAATTGCCGCAGAAGAAAATTTGCATTGAAAAGAATTAACACAAACAGTACAGAGAAAACAGGCAGGATGCAGCAAATAATTATACCAGTACACATTACGATTCACGTTGAGGTTCCTAAACCTCAAACGTGAAACATGTAACAAATGTCAAAACGGTTACAAATGTAAAAAAAAAAGGTCACATATGTAAAAACATACGACAAATGCAACACGTTTGGTGACATATGTAAAAAACAAAAGTGACAAAAGTAGAGAAAAAAAAGTTAAAAAGTATATAGAGGGGGGGGGGGGGGGGGGGGGGGGTGGTTCTTCTCTGAAACTATAAGAGCAGAGGTTTAATATTTTGCATTTACTATAACCCTAACAATCCTGTTCAAATGGTGATCCTACGGGTCACATTTGGCCCCGCCCCAGAAGTCACATGTTTTACATAGACTTCGATTATCAGCTGATAATAACACCGACACAATAATGCGAGATTACGTTTATTAGCAAACTAACTTGAAGGACGATTGGTCAGCCATCTTTGAAAAGAAGATTTATTTGGCAGAAATAGTGCCCTTTATATTCAAAAGGTTTAGTACAATTTTACTCGAAGATGTTTTGTTTTTTATGTTAAATAAATGTGTCCATAGAATTGTCCATTTATCGAAAAATGGCACACGAGACATCATTTTTAAAATTAAATACGACATATTATCACATCATCCAAATTTCAAAGTCAATCATTGTAAAAAAAACAAGCTATTCTTTCAATGGCATGTACTCTCCAAAATAATCTCAATGATATAGTATGGTGGCAGGACGGGTTTTAATTGTCAAACTAGTATAAAATGGCAACTATACTTTTGGATGTATTGAACACATTGTGAATAGAAACATGGCAAAACACGAGTAATTTATTATTATATTCGAATAAAAACAGCACCAACTAAATAATAACATAAATACGATCAAAATGACCTGTTTATCCGAATGTTTTCGTTTCACCATACCGCATGTTTTCAATTTACAATTCACGTGCATGCTTTTCATGTGTTCATGTGTGTGTGTTGAGAAGGCACATGGCGTTATAAAAGAAAAACTTCATTTTTAACAACGGTGTACTTCGAATTTTAGATGATGTGATAAAATGGCTTACTTTATTTAGAAATGATTGTCTCGTGTGCCATTTTTCAGATAAGTGGACAATTCTATGGACAAATTTATATTAACATAAAAAACAAAACATCTTAAGAGTAAAATTGTACTAAACGTTTCAAATATAAAGGGCACTATTTCTGTAAAAACAAGAGCTGTCGGAGAGCACAGCGCAGCTCGACTTTTCGATTTTTCAGAGAATAATAAATTTATAGCTAGTATAATACCATCAGAAAACAAGGCTATAACAATGTGGGGTGGGGTTGGGAGCACAACATAAATATGTGTATAGAATTGGCCAAAAACTATACAGAAATATGTAAAAAATAAAATAAAAATAAAAATCGAGTTTTGAGTGGGTACGGATGGGGGCTGGAGAGAGGCGGGGGGTGGATGGTGGGGGGATGGTGGGGGAGTGGTGGTGGTGGGTGAGAGCAACATATGTGTGTAAGAAGCGATGTAAGAATTCACGAAAACACAAAAATATGGGGATGGGGTTAGAGGCAAGGGATGGGGAGAAGGCAACATATATGTGTAGGAAGCTATGTAAGAATTGACCAAAACCAACACAGAAATATGGTAAAACAAAAATGGATTTTCAAGTGGGTTTGGGGGTGTAGGGGGAGCGGGGGTGAGAGGCGGGATGTGGTTGTGGGGGAGGGGAGGGGAAGGGGCAACATATATGTGTAAGAAATTGACTAAAACAACAAAGAAATATGTAAAAAAAAAAAAGTTCCAACTGGTGGTTGGGGGGGGGGGTGGGGGCGGGAGGGGGGGAATATATATGTGTAAGAATTGACTAAAACAACAAAGAACTATGTAAAAAAATATATATAGATTTTCAAGTCGGGGTGGGGGTGGGAGCGGTGAGAGGCGGGAGTGGGTTGAGGGGGAGGGGAGGGGGCAACATATATGTGTAAGAATTGACTAAAACAACAAAGAAATATGTAAAAAAAAAAAACAAGTGTGGGGGGGTTGGGGGGGGTGAGAGGCGGGGTGGGGAAGGTGGGGAGGGGGGCAACATATATGTGTAAGAATTGACAAAAGCAACACAGAGATATGTAAAAAAAAACTACAGTTTTCAAGTAGGGGGGTGGGGTGGTGGGGGAGCCGTGTGGGTGGGGGGGGGGGGGGGGGGGGGCAGACATATATGTGTAAGAATTTACTAAAACAACAAAGAAATATGTAAAAAAAAAAAAAATCAAGTGGCGGGTGGGGGGTGGGGAGCGGTGAGAGGCGGGAGTGGGTTGTGGAGGGGAGGGGGCAACATATATGTGTAAGAATTGACTAAACAATATGTAAAAAAACAAATTCAAGTGGGGGGGTGGGGGTGAGAGGCGGGGGTGGGGGAAGGAGGGGGAGGGGGCAACATATAGGTGTAAAGAATTGACAAAAGCAACACAGAGATATTGTAAAAAAAAAAAATAGTTTCAAGTAGGGGGGTGGGGGTGGTGGGGAGCGGGGGGTGTGAGAGGCGGGAGTGAGTTAAGTGGGTGGGGGGAGCGGGGGGAATGGGTGGGCAACATCTATGTAAGAAATTGACTAAACAACACAGAAATATGTAAAAAAAAAAAAATGAGGAGGGGAGTGAGGGTGGGGGGGTGGGGAGGAGGAGGGAGCCCATGCCCCAATATGGGTGAAGTAATAAGATGCATAATGCTAAAACAAATCCCAAACCAAAATTATAGATATAAACCTGCTTACATGCAAACCTAGATCTGCCTTTATTGCACATTTTATGGGCCATCACAATTTGGGTTCCACGGAGAGCCCGGAATTTGCAGAAGACAAAATTACTTATCCAACCCTTTACAACATACTATAAGAAAACCAATTCCAAAATTTAGTTCAACTAGGACAAGACATTGTGAAGAGATATAGACCTGTAAACACAGCTTACATGCAAAATTTGATGTGAAACAGACATATTTTAAGGGCTATCAGAATTTGGGTTCCCATGGGAGCCTAGGGGTTACAGGAACCAAAATTACTTAAGCAGCCTTTACGATAATGCTATAAGGAAGCTAATGGCAAATTTGGTTGTGCTTAGGGTAAGAATTGTAAGAGATATAGACTTGTAAACACAGCTTACACGCAAAATTTGATGTGAAATGGGACACATTTTATGGGCTATCATAATTTGGGTTTAATGGGAGCCCATGGGTTACAGGGAACCAAAATTGCTTATGCAGCCCTTAAGATAATGCTATAAGGAAGCCGATGAACAAATTTAGTTGTGCTAGGATAAGAAATGTAAGAGATATAGGACCTTGTAAACACAGCTTACACCGCAAACCCTTGATGTGGGACACCGACGCCGACATCAACGCCGACGCCGACGCCGACGCCGGGGGTGATTACATAAGCTCTCTTATTCTTCGAATAGTCGAGCTAATAAATATTGTTTCTTGATATTATGGTTTACAGCACATAGTGTTAAATTACTGTCATCTATTTATACCATTGACATTGTTTCATGCCTATATATGCATTTGGGACGAAAATTTCAATTAACCCATACCCCATCCATTTTGGATTTTCTTTTCAAAGATGGCTGACCAATAGCCCTTTAAAGCACCAATATGATATTGGTCAAGTGCTAACGCACATCTGTGCTGGACACTGCAAATGTTTCCATGAATGGTAATTGATCCTTACTATCACAATGACAGGGGACAGCGCCTATTCAATTTGGATTAAATTATAAATGAGGCTCTGCCTATATACAGTGTTATTTTAATATATTAAAGTGACTGGAGGCCATCTAGGAAAAAAACATAGGCAACAAGAATTGCAGCACAGCTGCTGGAAAACATGTTGGACAATTCTGACCATAATATTAATATTTTCAGGGGTCAAGCTAGGGGGAGAAGGACAGTACAGCGAAGTGGGAAACTCACAATTATTTATATTGGTTTAATAAAACTTGATGAATGATTTATATATGTCGTCAATTTGTATTTAAATATATGATATATCTAGGCCTGTTGTTTCAATTACAAATTAAAGTTGTTGTTTTTTAATTTTCATGTTTTAATAATTTAAATTTTGAGTGATCATATTCAATATGCCTATCATTATCAGAGAATTTAATATGAATGCCATTAACGGCTCATCAAAACATTATAGATTATTTAGAGTCGCCCCTGAGAGAGGGGAAAATGATACGTATATAGGTCCATACTCTTACTCTTACCGAAGTTTCTTTGTTTTCTACATGACATAATGTGAATTCTAGTGCATTCTGAAAACATTTAATTGCTAAATCCTATGATAATGACCCCCATTGCGAGGCCCTTAAAATCTGAGAAGCATAGGCTAACATTGCTTGTCGAATTTTAGGTGTGTGTGATGGTTTTGGGGTGGGATAATAGCCTCTGGTTCGCCCTTGTTATTTGGGGATATGCCAATTCAATCTGTAAGGTATGAAATTGAAATGTTGTTTAATGACTCATCAACACATTATTCGAGAGAAGAGATCACACACAGGAATCTGGAACCTGACATACTATAGAACGAATATATTCATATTTAGTTTTTTAAACTAACGTGCTTGGAGGAAATAGACTCCAATATACGAAACCTCCCAATTTACGTTCCCATCCGCACTCACGACGGACTCGAATGCTAATGAAAAGCGTCTTGCTGAAGAAACACAGACGAACCTATCAGTGGCGATGGTGGGGCACCATCTACAGGTGTTTCTCAGGGATTTTTCCAAAGGAGTCAGACGTGTTGTCTATAGGGCCACGCCATCTCCTTTATAAATTATGAAGCGGTATTTAAAATATACCTTTAAACATATTAATGAAATTGTGACCAGACGCTCGTTTGCGCTCGCAATCATCGTGTGTGTGTGTTGGATGACGGGGACTACAGCTCGTAAATAATTAAACCTTTTGTGAGATACACACCTCTTGTATACACCTCGCTGCGCTCGGCATTATTTTGGCGTTTACAAGCACCACTTCACCATGTTTGCCACAGTTCAAAAATTGTTATAACATGAATTTGTAAGCGATTTGGGGCTCCGCTTCTCGAAGCTTATTTCAGTATGTGATCTATGAATTCGTTTTAATGTTCGGGGTCTCGCTTCTCGTGCGATTTGAAAATGTCAACTAACGTGAGCTACGAAATTGAAGAACAGGACGAATCATGGCCTGTGGTCTTCGCTTCGCGAAGCTTACCAAAATATTTATTGTTTTATTTAATGAAGCTCAATACGTTGTAATTATTAAATTTATCATGAAGTACATAAGTTTACTCCAGACTACATGTACAGTAATATATCTAGGCCCAAATGACAGCACAGGCCTATGGTTGGGGCCTTAGGTGGAGGCAATGATCCTCCGGACTTTTATTTATTCATTTTAGAATGCATTAATTAGGTAAGTAAACTGTCGCAAATGTTGTATCTGAAAATAACCACATCCCCTTCCCCATTGCCAGACTGGCAACATTGTAAACCAAAAGCAATTAGCACATGTTCACGCACATGACCGTGTGACGTCATGTTTACAATATCGCATGACGTCATGTTTAACATATCGCATGACGTCATGTTTAACGCCAGTCGCTGATGCACCAGTTACCCCTACTCAGTCTTGACGTCGAATGCTGCTTCTCACAAAGAAAAAGTAAGAAATTTACATGCATACGCTTATTGATGCAAGTCTGAATCCGCGTAACATACGCCGTTCTGAAAAATATGGAGCAGGCCGGACGCAATCGGAACATCCTCGTCGGATTCCGTCACTCGGGAGTACGGAAATTGGCGAAGAGTTCCGATTGGGCCGGGACGATGCAGAACTCCGGACATGAAGAACGCGGTCGACATAATGTCGGTAAATATGAATAGATTTGGGGCTTCGCTGCGCGAAGCTTAGTGATAATATAAATGTGTGTTGTTTAATTTCGAAGCTCTGTGGCCTCGTTTGTCCAGCTTTTGCTCGTCCGTATTGTTTTCACGACTTTTCGTAAAAGTTTACTTTGTGGATTTTTTTGACTTTTTACGGTAATCGGGCGCCATAACCGAAAAACGCGATTACTAGT